>JAOUQX010000019.1:12958956-12970772 GCA_028566295.1 Liobagrus marginatus | reverse complement strand
ATGCTGTGATATGCGGAATCAAAGAATTTCACTGTATGTTGTACTGTATGATGTGCATGTGACCAATAAACTCAACTCAACTTTAACTTTACTGATATAAGGGTTTTGTGTGTGACAGGTGCAGCAAGGAAGTCCATCTTCTGTCAATTCCAATACAGACCACTCCCACTCATGCGCCCTTAAACCGGCGTTCACACACGCACAGCACCGGGCAACACAGGTACCGTAGGTTCACACACTTACCGTATGTGGCGTGTGTTACAAATAAAGATGCTAATGCAATACATTTGCATTAGTTTGAAAAATTTCTGTCCATCCTCCCTCAGTCGGACCTGACTATTGAAAAGCTGGCTGCGTTGGAGAGCAGTAAGAGTTCAGATCTGGAGAAAAAAGAGGGACGCATCGATGATTTGCTCAGGGTAAGCATTGTAGGAACAGCATCTGGGTAATACACTATGGAGCCCTTACAGATGCTGCTTTTCCAAGCTCTGAGGTCGTCGTATAATTCCTGACCAGACACTTCTAGAATTCTTATACAGCTACACACTTTCATTACTGAGAGTTCCTATGACGTAGGGACTAGGTTAATCAGAATTAACGAGAGAATACTGCAGACTGATTGAATCAGCTATTATAATGACAATCGCAGCCGTTGTGCATTTCGGATGCAAGGTTTTCAAAGGTGACGTTAATGTATGTCGTTATACATGTAGTTCTCGGAAAGTAAGCTCATGCTGCCGAACACCTATTTGGAGCCTATATGTTTTGTCATTAAAAACATATCTAAAACATTCCAACTTTCATGGCTGAGTAAAATGTGAATTAGGCACACGCTTTCTTTGGCAAGTCTGTTCCTGTGTCTTCCACTCCAACTCGCTCTGTACCTTTGGGCTATGTACCATCTAGTTTTGAAACGTTTGCTTAATGTATTAGGCATTTTATAATCGCTCACCTCTGTAGTTGGCCAATTCTTGTTTATCCCTAACAATTGCCTGACAGGACACACAGGCAGGAACCTGAATTTTTCAGTGTGTATACGTTTGTGTTGCAGGTGAATTGTGACCTGCGCAGGCAGATCGACGAGCAGCAGAGAATGCTGGAGCGCTGTAAGGAACGACTTAACAAGTGTGTGACTATGAGTAAGAAGCTTCTAATTGAAAAGGTATGGCTACCTTTCTCATGCACGCGAAGTTAAAGTTATTATGATGTAAATTAAGGATGCTCCAATCTGGAATTTTGTAGCTGATGCCGTGTACCGATTTGTTGTCATGGTGGCCGACCGATCCAGATCTTTCAAGCTTTTTATAACTGATATGTAAAAGCTCTCTGATCACCGTTAACCTTTTTTCAGATAAAGTAATACTGTAGTTCAGGGGTCTCCAACCTTTTAGAAACTGAGAGCTACTTCTTGGGTAGCGATTAATGTGAAGAGCTACCAGTTTGGTATTCACTTCCGAAATAACAAATTTGCTCAATTTACCTTTAATTATGTTGTTATTTATAATGAATGTTATTCATATATGTGAAGACACTGATCATGTTCATGATTTCTCACAATAATTATTAGTAATGATCGAACAAGGTTGTAAACAGATAAATAGCAATATGCACCACTTTATTTCTATAAATCTTTATGAATAATTATATTTTCAAATTTACATTAATGCAAGCCTGATTTAAAAAAAGAATAGCAAGGAAAAAAATAGATGCAGCTCACCGGTAAGTGGTGTTATGGTGGAATATTTTTAAAACGGGCCCATGGGCTGCTCATGTGGTCCTTGCGGGCTACCTGGTGCCCCATGTTGGTGACCCCCTGCTGTAGATGTTGCCTTTGTTATATGTTTAAATATTTGTTTAATTTTTATAGTAATGATGTAAAACGTGTAATTGAATGTAACTATTTTAACAGAGTACTACATTAAATCGAATGACAAATTATTTTAATATGCCTTTAAAATGGGATTTATACATAACACTATGCACATGAGGACACTTAATATAAGACAAAAATAAATACAAACAAAGATTGGTTTGTGTGATTGGCCAAGTTTAGTGAGTACCGACCGAGTCTTAAAATGCGATTATTGGCCAAATACCAATCGATCGGAGCGTCCCTAATGTAAAGCCTGTGTTAATTAATTGCACGTGTGCATTCAGTCGAAGCAGGAGAAGATGGCGTGCAGGGACAAGAGCATGCAGGACCGTCTCCGACTGGGCCATTTCACTACCGTTCGACACGGCGCATCCTTTACAGAGCAGTGGACCGATGGATATGCCTTTCAGAACTTAATCAAGTAAGACCTAGAGCAGTGAGAAGTTGTTTTTGGTGGGATGTCCTGTTCATAGTGATGTCATGATGGTGCTCTATTTTTCCTATTGTTGAGGGTTTCGCACTGTTCTACAGTACATCTAATTCATGCTTTGTAAACTCTTTGATCATGGCCATAAATTGATTAAACATGAAGGATGACGTCTATGGTAGATTAATACATTCTTTTTGGTTTTAAATCGGTTCAGACTATTTAGTTTTCAAAACACTTTCTTCTTACTGTTCTGAAAGAAAAAGTTCTAAAAGAAGAATAGGATGTAAGAATGGACATGCGTTGGTTTTCAGAGTTGCATTTTAGGACCAGCAAAAAGGGCACTGCTAACAAAGTTCACGTATGATTACTCCTGTAGGTTTCTTAAGATAAAACGTGTCATTAGGCACACGTTTTCCTTAACTTAAACTCTTTCCTTGAAAGTTCCTTGGATTTACTACAAAATGCTGTCGTCGATATTTCATCGAAGATTTATTTATTTATTTAACTATTTTTGAAAATAAGGTAGTTTCTTTTCTATGCTGTGTGCAGGCAGCAGGAGCGGGTGAACTCTCAACGAGAGGACATTGAGCGACAGAGGAAGCTCCTGGCTAAGAAGAAGCCACCGAATTCAGTCCAGACTCCGCCACCCAACCTAGAACCCAACAAACGGAAGAACAAGAGCAATGGCGCAGAAAACGAGATGTGAGTACAGAGAAAGCGAAAGGGGACAACGCTCTACCTGCCAGCTGCATTATTGATGTATTAGCATTATTGTTTCTGTGCCCGTAGGTTATCGCTAGCAGAATATCATGAGCAAGAAGAGATTTTCAAGTTGAGACTTGGTCACTTAAAAAAGGTACCTAGCATGTCGGATTTTCCTCCTTTAATCTGTAGCAACAGACTTGGCCTCCTGTGTTTGATGTGTTTTTATTCTGAAAATCTGTGTGTGCCGGGTAGGAGGAAGCTGAGATCCAAGTTGAATTAGAGAGGCTAGAACGAGTGCGTAACCTTCACATCCGAGAGCTTAAGAGAATACACAACGAAGATAACTCCCAGTAAGTCTCCTCCTCTCTGCTGTTTTACTGTTTGAGTCTGTGCTCCAGAGCTGGATTTGGTTTGTCCGAGCTGTTGTAGACGTTGTCATGAATTGAAAAAAATGCCGTTTATTTTCCCGGATGCCATCAGAGCCACAGAACTTCATTAATAGTGGCTATTTGTTTTGTTTTCGTTTGTCAGATTCAAAGATCATCCCACACTCAACGACCGCTACCTGCTCCTGCACCTGCTGGGCCGAGGTGGCTTTAGTGAAGTCTACAAGGTAGGAAAGACTATATGGTAACATTTCATTAGCTACCATCTTTTAGCCTGGTCTTAGATTGGACTGCAATGGAACGCTAGCGCTCCAGTTCGCTCAAGATAATTAAGTGTGCTTTTATAAAATTGTTTAAGAGACACAAAACGTGTTTAAACTGTGAATGATTTTCAGATGCAGCATGTGATTATTGCTTTGTTTAACTATATACAACAATAAGCAGTTACATTATGACCACTGACTGGTAAAGTGAATAACACTGATCTCTTCATCGTACCCGTTAGTGGGTGGAATATATTAGGGAGGGAGTGAACCTTTTGTCCTCAAAGTTGATGTTAGAAGCAGGAAATATTGGCAAGCGATAGGATTAGAGTTGGTCAGGTGCCAAATTGTGATGGCTATATCAGAACATATCCAAAACAGGAGCTCTTGTGGGGTATCCTGGTCTACGGTGGTCAGTATCTAAAAGTGGTCTAAAGTGGGAACAGTGGTGAGCCAGCAGCCAAGGCTCACTGATGCGTGTGGACATCAATCAATCAGGACTGTTTTGGCAAAAAAGAAAAAAACACCAAAAAAAAACCGGACCACAACATAATTAGGAAAATGGCCATAATGTAATAGTGTGTGTGTGTTTAAAAAATGATTTTTTTTTCTTTATAAAGTATAATTATTTGCACTGCCTTGTCTCTCTCTGTCAGGCTTTTGACTTGACAGAACAGCGGTACGTGGCTGTGAAAATCCATCAGCTCAATAAGAATTGGAGAGACGAAAAGAAGGAAAACTACCACAAGTAGGACATTTATGACCGTTTCTCCTGTGGAATATAGTAGTGTTAGTAAACACTGGATATAAAGTATCCTCTTCCTCAGAGGGTCACCTCATCGAAATGTAGTTAGTCATTATGGTCTGGCTAGAGTTGCTTGCACTAGTTTTTGATATGGTCTACCACATATTAGTGTTTTCCTCAGACCTATTTAAGTAACAAGGCTTCACTAGGTTAAATAGGGTACGTTAGAGGCGAGGTATTTCTCAGCTATCATAGCGATGTTTCTCATTGAGGTGCATAAATGAAAATCGTCATTTTTTTTATATTGTATGGACGGATCGTTGCAGCTCATTAAGTATGCTTTTATTTTTTTATTTTTTTTACATCATGGTGTGAAAAAGGCTATAGCTCTGCAGTCCCTTTGTGATTGCACTTCCCTATTTACTATAAAGCCCTATAAACTAAAATTACACTAAAGATGTAATGCGCTCCACTTCAAGCTGGCTACTACTGCACTTGGTAGATATATACTGTACTATTCCCTGTTTATAGATGAATCTTATTGTCGTAATCAGTTATTAGTAGGGCTGCAACTACCGCGCCTACGTACCCGTACTCATAACAATACACCGATGCCTCATGATGCAATTTACAGTATTTGACAGCTAGAACTGATACAAATGACCGTCACAATGCCGACCTCAGCCGTGCGGAAATATTTAAAAATGAATGCTTTTTTCTTTTTCTTCTTCTATCTTATTCCTTTTGTTTATAATGCCCTTTAAAGGTTAATGCTGTCCTTTATTCAGTAGTCTCAATGTGTTTGTCTTGTGCTTGGAAAATTGCCAGATCACCTAAAATAAATAAATAAAACATATAAATCAAAGATATTCGCAAGTACCGGGTAAAAAAAAGAAATCCGGTATTGGTACATCCCTAGCTATTTAGTATAGGCAGTGTGTGTTTACTTGTCATTTCCCTACTGACACTGAACATGTTTTTGCTGAATGAATTTATGAAATGGGCAATCTGTCTATCGAAAGGTTGTTAAATGCTAAGAGTATTTAAATATTGACCTCTATGAGCATCAAATGCTTAATGCCGTTTGATCATATGCCGTAAAGAAACATTGAGTGCCTGGGTTTTAAACCTATATATTAGATGCTGTTATGTACTCTGTTTCAGACATGCCTGCAGAGAGTATCGTATTCATAAGGAACTGGATCATCCGAGAATAGTCAAACTCTACGACTACTTCTCTCTGGACACCGACTCGTAAGAGACGCATTAACTGCTTACACGTAGGCCATACTGGTTGTGGCTGCACAGTTGATTTAAATGCATGCTGTAAAATGGCTCTTCCATTACAACAAGCATCATCTGTAAATCTGTTCTATCCATTGAATCAGAAAGATTGATTGTGTGTGTGTGTAGGTTCTGCACAGTGCTGGAGTATTGTGAAGGAAATGATCTGGATTTCTATCTAAAGCAACACAAGCTAATGTCTGAAAAAGAGGGCCGGTCCATCATCATGCAGGTCGTCAACGCCCTGAAATATCTGAACGAGATCCGTCCACCGATTATCCATTACGATCTTAAACCAGGTAAAAGAAAAGAAGCACTACAGTTAGCTAGCTAGTAAGATCTTAAGATGGGTAATAACAAGAGATCCTGCTGATAAGGTTGAGGTCTTGGCGTTTTCACGTAGATATTAGAGATAATATGCTGCTCTATATTAGATGTTGGTGTCTTGTTGACCCGTCCAGTCACAGACCCATCTTTTGTAGTTCTGACCAGATAAACGCACGCTACATATGTGAACATCTGGCAGAATGAGTGGGTGATGTAGCCTTACACAAGTTTATGCTCCCACCCCAATGTTGTTTTGCTAGAACGTCACTTAAATTTTGTTGTTACAAATTGCTAACACTGGACACTCAAGTCAAATTAGCATGTGGAAATTGACACTAAAGCAAAAATGTTAAATAAAGGGTTTAATTTGCATTATATATTAGTCTTGGATTATGAATCTTTGAACCACCGGTGGAACTATTAGCAAGAGCCGCTGTTACCCATCACCATTAACCAATTAAATTCAAGTGTGCTGCTTATCATATTAATTAATGTGGGTTATAATCCCGGTGAAGGGGGAAAATTGTAGATTTAATGGGAACGTCAGGAGATAACCCTCCTTAATTAATGTCAGGATTTTCCTGTAGCTCCAATTGCAACTTGGTCACTTAAATTAAAACTCTTAGCCTGTGTGAGAACTATAATTTATATTTTTGCAATTATATTCTACATGTACATCCATTTTTATGGATTTATGTATATACAAGTCTAATGAACAAATACTGTAACCTGTAGAGGCAGCAGAACACACAATGCTGACTGTTTTCCTACATGAATACGCACTCTGACAAATATAATGAAACTGGGCTCCGTTTTAAGCAGAGTGGTTCTAAATGATTGCAACCTGGCTGACCTTTCTACCCAATACTTGTCATTGTATCTAGGTAACATCCTGCTGGTTAATGGCACAGCATGTGGGGAGATAAAAATCACAGACTTTGGTTTGTCTAAGATCATGGACGACGACAACTACGGCGTAGACGGGATGGAGCTTACGTCGCAAGGAGCTGGGACTTACTGGTATGCTTGCGTGATTACTTGGGCCACTACAAGCGTCTGTTCACTGCTTAATAAAGTAGAATTTTTTTTTAGTTCAGTATCAATGATTAATGTCTAGCTTTTAATTTCGCCCCCTCATTGTAGGTACCTGCCCCCGGAGTGCTTTGTGGTAGGGAAAGAGCCACCCAAGATTTCCAACAAAGTGGATGTGTGGTCAGTTGGAGTGATCTTCTACCAGTGCCTCTATGGGAAAAAGGTAGCGCACGTCCACGTCATTCCTCAAAGAGCAAGAAAGCTCACAGTAATTATTTAACTGCCATATATTTGTTAAAGATTCTACCTCAGAAATCACATCGGCGTCCTTTTTTTTTTTTTATTCTAGCCGTTTGGTCATAATCAGTCACAGCAGGATATCCTACAGGAGAACACTATACTCAAAGCCACAGAGGTGCAGTTCCCTCCCAAACCTGGAGTTTCACCTGAAGCGAAGGTAGTACAACTCATTCTCTCCTTTTGCTTTAAAAACACCTGCCACTAATAAATTGTGCAGGAGTTTACTTTGGAGTATAGACAGTTTAAGGTCTAGTTTTTATATCCATGCCCACCATTGCAGGCCTTCATTCGTCGCTGTTTGGTGTATCGCAAGGAAGACCGTATCGATGTCCATCAGCTGGCCAGCGACCCCTTCCTACTTCCTCACATCCGCAAATCGGTGGCCACCACAGGCAACGCCAGCACGGCGGTCGCCTCCACATCCAGCTCATCCAATAGCAGTGCCTCAAACTGAGCGCCCCGCCCATCCATGCCTGTCTAATTGTAGCGGAGAGAGGCAGGCGTTGTATTTGCCGTACTCTGCTCTGCAGCGCCCTAAGTGGAGGATCTGCCTCTAAGTATACCGAGAGAAAAACGGAGCAGGAGGAACGTGGGGAATGGAGGGAATGGACAGAAAGCTGGAGCAATGTTCATCCCTTTGTTACCCCTCTTCCTCTCCCCAGCATTGCAAATAGTGTGTGTGTGGGGAGGGAAGGCTTTAAAAAAGGCATCCGTAATGAGAGCGAGAAAATTCCTGAGGCTGGGTCATGCCGAAAATAACGGACTGAATAAGAGACTGGTTAGAAAAGCTTGGACAGATGAACTGGACTGATGCCCTGAACCCCTAACACACACATTATTCGCGCACACAAACGGGCATATTCATAAGAAAGTTTCAGTTTCTATGAAGTCAGATAGCTAATAATGTGGGAGCCCCCCCACACCCCCACTCCTTCTCCAGTGTCTTCTGTGTAAGATATTGAAAACGAGTTTGTTCTCCTTTCCAGTGCCCGCTTAATCCTAACCCGCTGCTCTACACTTCTGTTTACAAACTTTTTCTAGTGAGCTTATATCAGTATCAATAGCCCACATTTCAGTCAGCCATATCAAAATTGAAACAGCTGTCCACTGCTAAAAAGAAACATTTATCGTTTGGGAAGAGTAATGGCGAAGTCTTAACATCTTTGGGGTTGTAAAGATTTTTTTTTGAGACTTCTCTGTTGATCACTCACCTTCTTCCATCCCCCCTCTTTCACCATGACCAAAGCAGAGCTCTGCCAGCAGGTGGTGCTGTTTACCTTAAGATGACTTTTAAAAATTATTTTTAAATGGTTTTGATGCTAAAACCTTTTAAAAAAATTGAAGCTATTATTTTAGAGTAGCGTTACTAACTGATGGCCCAAAGTACGTTCCTTTTTTTTTTTGTTACCATTTGGTAACATTTATTTTTAATTTAAGAATTATACTAGTAATTTTTATTTGCTTATTTTTCTCCCTTTTAAAGTTTCTCTCCTACACCTATATACACATACACTCGCACCAACATGCTCATATTTATTTAGGTCTGATTAAATAACTGATTCCTGGTCCAGATTGTCTGCTGTTTGGGGGTGGGGGGTAGTTAATGATTGGTACAGGGCAGAAATGGCGATGATCATTAAATACTGTTGGTTAAAAATTACTGCCTAGTGTGATTTTCTTTCCCCAAATTTTATACTTAACATGCCATGCATTGATCCCGGTGGCTGGGACAAGAGACCTGGAAACGTCCTGAAGAGAAAAGTATTGCTACCATCCCAAAGCTATTGATTTTCTATTAACAGTATTTCCCAAAGTGTCTCGTCTTGTTTTTATCACAGCAATTTTTCATCGTTCAGAATTGTAATTTATTTTGAAACAAGCTTTGAAACTTTCTTGTTTATAGAATATTTAATGTTGTGGAATGTCCTTGAGAGAATTTAGTTTTCGTTTACATTATACAGCCTATAAACTGTTGTTCTCTTATCGGCCTCTCACTTTCTTTTTATTTTTTTCGTAAACCAAGAAAAAAAATGAAATACTAATTCACACTGCGATGGGGGAAGGGTTTGAATTGCACAAAACTGCTATCAGGAAAACTAAAGATCACTGCTAAGCCAAACAGTAGTGCACTCAGTAGTGCAGGTGTAAAAGATCCCCAACACCTTAGAGGTCCCTCGGGGGATCATGAGTGGTTGGTAATTCCTCTCTTGCTTAGTACTGAAGTACACTGTCATCTCCTTTTGCCTTTTTTTACTCCCAAATTAATGTTAAAACTAGGTTTTCTAGCTTTCTCTGTTTGTATGCTGCAGTACTAATTTCCAATGACACTAATACGAGTTTCAGTGTGGATGTGTATAATTTAGCATGTCCAAAAGGTGTTGAGTGAAATTCCCTACATGCCCGAACAAAAGCATAACTTATTAAGAGTATATGAATATTTTTGTTGTTTTAAGGAAAAGGGCAGGATAAAGTCAAGCAGAACACATTTTTATAATTCCATCCAATCGTTTGTAAATAGGGTTAAAGGTTTCAGTGGCTGTTAAATTTTAGATTTAATAATATATTGACTTGACTACCAATTTAATTATTTTTACTATCATGTTTAAAAAAAAGTTATTTAAAATTGCCACTTTTATTTGATCAGGCTTGTTGTTATCCCCAATGATGGAGCCACTGATAAATATGTTTAAGATTACATTTGCAAAATGCACGAGCTGTTTTTGTATTATAACGCCCCCCCCTTCCTTTCCTGAAGTATGCAGTTAAGCCCTATTCGCACGGTATTTGTTTCTCATGTGGACGTCCGTAAAAATACACTTGCATGCCACCTCAGTGATAAAACTCGTGCATTCGGGTGAAGATAAATTTGCGAGTTTGTAATCCTGCGAGCGAGCCCTGGATATTAAATTCTGCAAGTGTAGTGGAGGGGTGATAAATGGTTATTTATGTTAAAAAAAATTCCAGTGTTTTAGTTACGAATGTGTCCGTTTTAAAAAGCATTAAAAAAAACGGTTCTCTGACGATAATTACCGCGAGGCGCAACAGTTAAGGTACGGTGCTCAGTAGAGGACAAGCGGGTTAACAAAACGCCTTTTAGATTGATCCTCTTTTTAAAACTCCTCAGTTATGTGGATTCGGACGGTGATTAAATTACCACACGACCTCGGTGTTTGTTAAAAAAAAATAATAAAAATAAAAAAAACCAGTAGGTAATTCAGACAGGGAGGTGGGAGAAAAACACGGACGTTCCTGGAATCATCCGTCTGTAAATATTGAAAATACCCTACGTCCACATGAAAAACAATTACCGTCCGAATTTCATTTGGTTCCTTTTTAGAAAGTAAAAGTCTTTTCATAAGGCAATATCCTTATCAGGTGTCTGTCTGTAGTAAATGATTCTGGTTTGCAATTACCGAGTCTTAACATTTAAAAATATCCATATGAAACCAAAGATCTATTAATTTCCTTTAAACTTTTAATTTAGTGTAAAACACGACTTCACGCGCGTCAGTCTCATTACATTAACACATGAAATAATAACATTTCAAACGCACGTTTATTTGAACTTTTTGTGGCTGTATGTGTGTTGCTCCGGTTCTTAGCATGTTGGTGTTTTTTTTCAGTTCTTTTGCTCCTAGATACCTCGGCTGTGTTCACCCTGTGTTGGTGACGTGGGCGCAGTGTCGGTTATAATGAAGCCCTCAGCTGCTCTTTGCCTGAAATGAAACCCAGCTTTACAGACTTGGAGCAGAGCGGTCTCATTTCTTAAAATTAAGTTCTCAACGTGAGAAAATGCACCTTATTTCACTATTCTATTTCCATTTTGCCATTTTCTGGCTGACGGTGTAAGTTATGGATCAAGTTCGGTTCACTTAAACGGATGATTCTAAAGAGTCGAATCAATTAAAAGAGTTATGATTCATCACGACGTATTACGGCTGCACGCCGTAAATCGTGCAAGTATCTTTAAAGAATAGAAAATATCATGCGTTCCGGTCAGTGTTTGAGCTAATAAGGTTTTTCGAAACTTTTCATACACTTCTTAGCATTTGAAACTACGTCCTGGTTGCTGAGCTTGTTTTCTACTTGCGTGTTTTAATCGTCTCGGGTGCGCGCGTGTGTGGAGGATACCCGATAGTGCGATGTTGCCAGATTGATATTTTTCCTTAAAAGTTTAGAATTCACACAAAACTGGTGTACGTATAAGCGGTTAGCATGTTTTCCTTGTAGCTCTGGTGTTCGGGGTTGATTCCCGACACCTAACCGTGTGTGAAACTTGCATGTTTTTCTCATACCTTAGTGTTTTCCCCGGGTACTCACGTGTCCTCCCCAGCCAAAAGACATGCCTTCAAGTTCAAGTTTATTGGTCACAAATACATCGTACGGTACAACATAGTGAAATTCTTTAGTGACTTACTATTCGTTTGCTATAAGAGGGGAGGGGGGATAGAGAAGGTACTGCTACGTATCT
>JAOUQX010000019.1:12919556-12937332 GCA_028566295.1 Liobagrus marginatus | reverse complement strand
TTATTATTATTATTATTATTATTATTATTATTATTATTATTATTATTATTATTATTATTATTATTATTATTATTATTCATGGTTTCAATGGAACATGTGGAAACACTTACAATTAATAAAACCCGAAACTAACAGGAAGTGTGTGTTTGAAACAGGTGTTAAGGTTCATCTGTGTGTACATGCGAACTTTTCTTTGCCGAGCAATAATTTACAAACGATTTAAAATAATCATGCTTTTGAAATCAGACCTTTGACCTGCTAGTTTTTACTGATCGTACAGGGCCTGTATCCATTAATGTGCAATTTAATCAACTGCCTACTTTTTTTCCAGATAATGAGTTCTCAATTGACTTTCCAGTGCACTAATTAATGCATTCACTTCCTGCCTCCTTTCCCAGCACACGAGTCCGACTCCGACACGTTTGCCTTTTTCCACGAGGGGGTGCGGGGCTGTTTGGCTGTACGAGACCATGCTCTTTACCTGACAACATCCTGTGATGGCGATGCTCAGCTCTGGAAATGGGTCACCCGGAATCGCCTCTTTAACCTCGGCTCCTCCCTCTGCCTGGGTGTCCGAGTGGGAAATGGGAGTGCCCCTGGTGTCTTGCTTCGACTCAGCGTGTACCGGTGTGACCGTGAACCCCCGTTGGTCCGGTGGTCATGGAGCTGTAGCAGGTTCCTGGATGACCTCAGCACGTATTTGCCCAATCCGACTCCACCCAGGGATGAACGCAATGCCTCAGCTGCTAGGGCCTCGCCACTAGCTGGAAGCACACGCTGGAGACTTTATGGTGAGGAGCAGGACCTCTGTGCCAAAACATACCGAGGTAAGACCTGCTCAGCTTTTTCTTAGGTATAATACGAGATAATCGAAAGCACAGTTCCGTCGGTAATCTTGAGCCTGTCTACATTTTTTTACAATTTAATTACACTATTTACAGTATATCTATAACACGGCGGCACGGTGGTTAGCACTCCTGTCTCACAGAAAGAAGGTCATGGGTTCGATTCCCTGCCCTAATCTGAAATCATATATAATGTCCAAGTCAAGGTATATCTTAGGCTATTTAAGACTTTTCAGCTCGTATAAATTGGATAAAAGTGACTGCCTTTGTACAACATTAAATGTAAACAGAAATGAATAAACAACAGGTACCCAATGCCATAACCTTCCTTAAATATGTATTAACTTGCAATATGCAAAAATCTTTGATAAACTATATGGCCATACAAGACCAACAATAGCATAGAGTGGGGGGGAATAAAACATGTCGCTTCATACAATAATTAGACCATAATCAATCCGACCTGCTTTTAAACTCATATATTTATGTCATTCATAATAAAAGCAAATGAAATCTAGTTATAGATGCACAGTCTTAGTTAATATACAGCTTGCGTTATTTTAATAGATGTAGCTCTGTGCTTTTATCGCCTTTAACATTTCATCTGGTACAATTACATTGCTGCGTTGACTTTTGCAAAATGACATCTTTCACCACAGCTCTTGGTCAAAATTACAGCGGCGTAGGCTATAAAATGGAAAAAAATAACCGACGCGCCTACGAGAGGTTGCTGAGATGAAAGACTGAACTCGGGATGACAATGTGATTGAACTGCAGATGGGATACAATTTTAGGGCTGCTGTGTTTCTCCCTGAACGTCTTGCCTTTCTGTGAACTGGCATAAAACACAGAAAGACCGAATTCTTCAATCTGCCCTGCGATGAAGGTCAACTGGTTTGTGTAAAGGAATGGAATGAGTTGAAGTTTTCAGACCTGACCAGGAAATGCCACCTGTCTTAGTCATTGGTGATTTTGCAGGCAATGGTTGTGTGCCTCTGTCTGTGTGTGAAGGAACTGTGAAAATTGAAAGTCTACCTCTGTTTTTGTCGTTCTTTTTTTTCTTTTCTTTTTTTATTTCCAAAGGAACACTTCAGTATATTTCTTTTGAAGTCAAATATCCATGTTATGCATCTGGGGCATGTGCGTCCTCGTAATGGCCTCAGTTCACCAAGCAAAAGATTACACACTGGAAAACAAGAAACATGCATAAGCACCAAATGCATACTGGGATTTCTTGTGCAAGAGAATGAATCTTTTTTTTTTTACTCATCAGAAATCTACACCATCCAGGGGAACTCTCATGGACACCCATGTTACCTGCCTTTCCTGTATGATGGCCGCTGGTTCCACAGCTGCACCAGTGTGGGGAGGGAGGACGGCCATCTCTGGTGTGCCACCACACATGACTATGGCAAAGATGAACGCTGGGGATTCTGCCCTGTTAAGAGTCAGTACACTCTGCTTGTTGTTTGTTGTTATATTAGTTATGCAGTATCTTAAATAACGATTTTTTAAATTCTGATTGGAAGGAAGCTGCAAGAAGACAAACCACATGTTTATATTCATTCTGCAATTCTAATTTATTATGGTCTCTATAGTGCCAACTCATTCACAGTGATGCCTTTCGCTGAATGCTTTACATAAACCAATGGTTAATAAAAAAGATATTTTAAAAAACATGCTATTTAACAAAGAATATAAGTAATTTTTTTACATTGAAATT
Source organism: Liobagrus marginatus (assembly GCA_028566295.1). Taxonomy (NCBI): domain Eukaryota; kingdom Metazoa; phylum Chordata; class Actinopteri; order Siluriformes; family Amblycipitidae; genus Liobagrus; species Liobagrus marginatus. Next base: position 12,934,764 of record JAOUQX010000019.1, on the reverse strand, counting down.
GTTTTTGCTTGAGAGTATGGTTATAGAAAGGACTTGTCGGGTTGCCATGTTAAAGTTTGCTTCTGTAGCAAAGGCTTCAGTACACATGACTTTAATGTTTACAGGTTGCCAGATTAGATTGGATCAACTTAGTGTTATCTGAAATGACAGCGAACAGGAATACATTTCTATATAAATAATTCTTATTTAATTAATTGAAATGTTATAATACTAATACTGCATCTATTACTGTAATATGTGCAGTGTAAATCTTAGCTGCCTTAAAAAAGGAAGCTTTTTGGTGCTTCCGATTTAGAATCCCCGTTCCCCAACATCAAAGCTTCTATATAGAAATGTTATAAAGAGATCGTTCGTAAGAACACTACCGACTTCTTTTTAGTTTGTGTAAGGGTTCTATATAGAACCTTTACAGGTTCTTTTATTTATAATTCATAATAAAAAAAAATGGTTATGCAAGTATATGGAATGGAAAAACAAAATCTAAGCCAAAACGAAAAAACTAAAACCTATTTAACACTGCTGCTATTTCTGTTTGCATGACTCAGACATATCTGTAATGTCACTTTCTGGCATTGCAGTATTTTGGCCCAGTTTAAACATGTCTGGTTTGTCTGTCTCTTTCTCACTGTCTCTCTAGGTAAAGACTGTGAGACATTCTGGGACACAGACTCTCTGATGGATAACTGCTACCAGTTTAATTTCCAGGCCACTCTGTCATGGGAGGAGGCTCGAACCAGCTGCAAACAGCAGGGGGCAGAACTGCTGAGCGTCACCAAGGTGGAGGAGCAAAGTTACATTAATGGTGAGATATTGAGGGGGGGGCGGCGTTATGATAATGATAATTACGGCATGGGACAACCTCAGAAACCTTGTCAGGAACCGTAAGAACAAATTTCATTTCGACTGCAGAAACCAGGACAGTTTCTGAACAAAAAAGAAGAAAAAGTATAAAATAATACATTCTAAATAGATATGTTTCAACTGTTTACAGTCCATAGTTCTAGCCACATGACCAAAAAGTGGGCATGTGAAGGATGGCTATAAAAACCATATCAGCGTTAAAGTTTTTGGTTTATAACTACAATCACTGATGCTTAAGCATAGACATTGTTGACTTTTGATTTTATATCGTGAATGTAAACGTTCTTGTAGGGGCGGTACGGTGGCAGAGTGATTAGCACGCATGCCTCACATCAAGAAGGTCATGGGAGCATGGGTTCGATTGGTTTTTGTGCTAAGCGGTAGACAATGGATGTTTGGATGGATGGAATATTCTTTCAAAGATGCTTCATGACAATATTCACATATAAAATTTAATAAATTGATAAGAATCTTATCTGGACCTTTTATGTGGGCCTTTAATTATTCAGGCATTTTGTGTACCCTGAAAAACCATGTCTTAAATCTTTACTCCCGGAACATTAGGGAAAACGTCTTGAAAAAAGTTCTTGGGTTTAAATAGAAAGCCACATGTAAAGCAAAAGCTATTTGCCCCTTAATATAGTTATAGATATGTCGGCAGAGTGACACAGCGGTACCGCACTTACGTCGACATATACTCGGGCGACCTGAGTTTGAATCCGGCCCGTGGTCATTTCCCGATCCCTACCCACTTTGTTTCACTCTGTCCTGTCAACTAAAGCTATAAAAGCCCAAAAATAAATCTTTGAAATACACAGATATATTTTTTGTTGTATGTTTGATGGTCCTGCAGGTTTCCTCACCGGTTACAGCTCCACTTTGTGGACGGGTCTGAATGATCTGGACCTCAATGGAGGCTGGCAGTGGTCTGACTCGGCTCCTCTGAAATACCTCAACTGGGAGACAGGTGAGAGAAAAACTTCACTGCAACGCCAGTCCATTATGGTCATGCTCAAACACATCTCCAGAGTGAAACAATGGCCCGATTCATTCACTAATTACTCACATTTTCTAAGCCAGTGCTGACTCACTCTGACTTCAAAAGACCCGGCGTGAAAACACCGCCTATTAATTTGCCGCAGGTAATTGTCTAAATCAGGCAGAACTGATTCAGTGTATTGTGTGTGTGTGTACTGTATAATTGTAGATCAGCCAAACCATGAGAACGATCAGAATTGTGGCGTGATCCTGACCGAGAGCTCAGGGCGCTGGCAGAACAGAGAGTGCTCCATGGCGCTGCCTTACATCTGCAAGAAACGACCTAATGCCACGTTAGACCCTTTCACTACAGGTGTGTGTTTCCATGCATTTTTGAAAAATCTTTAATCCTCCACATTCAGTGGAACTTTGTCCTCGTTTATATGCATGAGCTCACAGACATACACGATTAGCTCATGTAGCTGTGATTGATAATGGAGATTGATATTGGCCTAAAAGCTCAGATAATTTTAACTTAATATCTCTGGATGATCGGGCAACGCTGTTCTGATCACCAGACTTTTTTACAAATCATTTTTTATGCATAGACCATGCTTTTTCTAGCAGGTTTTCCACCTCATGCATGCCTGTCTCTATTTTCATCCCTGTTTGTCCGGTTATAGACTCCTGGACAGACGATGGACGGTACCAGTGTGATATTGGCTGGCAGAACTTCCAGGCTGGCTGCTACAGGCTGAACGTAGACAAGATAGACTGGAATTACGCGGAAAAAACCTGCCAAAAGATGGATGCCCACTTAGTCAGCATCCACACACTCCCAGAGCTGGAGTTCATTAATATGCACATGAAAAGAGGTGCAAAAAACATACACAAAGCCTACCACAAATGTTGATTTAGCCAATTATTCAAGCGTACAAGTCTATATTTCTTGCTTTTGCAGATGTAGAAGAAGTGTGGATCGGACTACACGATACCTCCATGGAGATGAATTTTGAGTGGACAGACCATACTCCTGTTATCTTCACTTTCTGGCACCCTTTTGAGCCCAACAACTTCCTGAACATGCAGGAGGACTGCGTCATCATGTGGGGTCCTGTGAGTGTCAATAAGAAAGTTCCCACATTACACCTAGCAATGTGTGGTTGTATATCACGTTCAAGTTCAAGTTCAAGTTTATTGGTCACATATACATTGTGCAACACAGCATATAGTGAAAATCTTTGGCGACTATCTGGGTGTTTGCTGTAAGTAACGTAATGTATCACGCAGTATCAGCATCTCATTTGAGTTTCATCATAAGAAAAGGTTTAATTGGTGCTACAGCCAATGAACTCATTGAATTAACAATTTAACCTTCATTTCTTTTTTATATATATATTTTGATATATTCAGTCATTCATTCATTGTTTAGTGCTTATCCTGTTCAGGGTCACGGAGGCATTAACGATCTTAGCTAACTTAGGGTGTGAGTTAGGGCGGGGTCCACCCTGGACAATCAGCAGTTAATCGCAGGACTAACACTTAGAGACAGACAGCCATTCACACACACATTCACTCCTATGGATAATTATGAGTTGTACATTCACCTATGTACAATCACATGTGTTTGGAGGTGGGAGGAAACCGGAGTACCCAGGGAAAACCCACGCAAGCATGGGGAGAACATGCAGAAACACTCTGGGCAGGAATCAAATACATGACCTACTTGTTGTGAGGCAGGAGTGCTAAACACTCTGCCACCGTACGCCATTTGATATATATTGCTATTCTAAATTTGGGAAAACCCTAAAATTAGAGCTAAACAAACAAAATTAAAATACATATTACAGACTATGTTTTAACTGCCAAGCATTTTAAAAGGTTTATTTATTATCTGATATGACAATACAACTTTTTCAGTTAATTTTATTACGTTAACTCTTACTGACTTTTAAAGACCAGTTTAAAGTTAATCACTTTGTGTACTAGTATCTGAGCCAGGATTGAGTTGGTCTACCACAAAGCCAGATGTTATCCACTATAGTAGAATAAAATATTTTCAGACATGCACCGTATTTTTGCTAGTCTAAACAGATTCCAGAATTTCTGCTGCCCTGCACAAATATAGTTCCGACATGCCTGAATATAGTATTCTGTGGCTACAGTATTATCTTGGTTTCAATTCTCTGCATCAGCAACATTTTATTTAAAAGTGGATGTGAACTTTGTAGGGCTGAACATTTTTAGTTCAGTACTAAGCAACCATGATCCTAACCAGTGTTGGTGGAACATTGCTAGTTTTAGATGTACACACATGACATAATGTAAAGACTTTGAGACAAAGTCAGGGAATACATGCTCACATTCGTAAAACATCAGTCAAGGCTCTCATACAATCTGCAACACACTAGAAACTCTTTTAGATCATGTCAAGTTGTTAAAGTGTCGACGTGTTGTTTGGTTACGTTTAAATAAAAAATCAAGTTATACGTGTAAAGTCATGAAATTATTAGTATTTATTTAATATACGTATTAGTGCGCATACAGAAATCAGCTTCACTTTCTTTTACCTTATAGAGGAAATATGTATGTAGCACTATGTGACATTAAATTAAACAAAACATAACATTTGGAACTTCTCAATTATATACTATATACTGTACAATCATTTATTGTCTAGAGCTTATCCTGTTCGGGGTCAAGGGGGCACTGGGGTCTAACCCAGATAACTTAGGGTGTGAGTTAGGGCGGGGTACATCCTGTACAATCGGCAGTTAATCGCAGAGCTAATACTTATAGACAGATAACCATTCACACACACATTCACTCCTATGGATAATTTAGAGTAGCACATTCACCTATGTACAATCACATGTGTTTGGAGGTGGGAGGAAACCGGAGTACCCTGGGAAAACCTGCACAAGCACAAGGAGAACATGCAAACTGCACACAGAAACACGCTGTGTGGGAATTGAACCGATGATCTTGTTGACGTGAGGCAGAAGTACTAACCACCGTGCCACCAAAAAAAGAATGTTACTGTGTTGTAATGTATGTGACGCATAAAGGCTTCTCATTCGCCTAAACAAGTAGGTGTACAAATGTTCGTAATAAAGTGCTGTGTAAGCATATATTACAAGAGCCGCTTGAAAAATAGTAAATTCTAGTTTATAAAGATTGATGGCAGTTGGCTGTATTACTGCACAACAGATGACTCACCGTGAGGCTTCGGCCAGAAGTTCAAAGGTCAAAGGCTACATCTGGGGCGCCAGATTTCTTAATCTTACCAAAACCATGATAAAAACAAGTTAATTCTAAAATTATATGTAGTATTTAAGATTATATGTAGTAATGGTTTTGAAGAGCAGTTAGAACTCTGCAGGCATATTTGGTGATGTTTTGTTAAATTAATTTAGCAAATCGTGCACAAAATATAAAAAGGCATTAAACAACAATCAGAGGTTTTAAGGTGGGATTGTTCTGCGTAACTACTTTACTTTGTGTGTTTAGGAAGGCCGTTGGAATGATAATCCGTGCAATTCCTCTTTACCTTCCATCTGTAAAAAAGCAGCTCAGAAGACGGACGGACCGATCCAAGACCACGGGTGCAAACAGGTACCACCAACTTTTTATTTTTATTTTTATCTATCATCAATCTCTATATCGCTTCTTTATTGAATCTTTTCTTATTGTGTTATGGCTGTGTGAGGAAAGCATTTGTCTGTTTGTTGCTCAGGCTCACTTTCTTTTTGCTGAAATAAAAGATCTTTTCAGAGCTCCTGCTGCGTCATACTGCTGTAACTCCAGATGTAGTCAGTCAGCATGATTGTGCCAAAGACATAATGTAAATATTGTAGTCAGACACACACACACACACAAAACTGTGCTTCCAGTCTCTATAATCCACAACCACATGCAATGGTGAGGAGGTCAAACAAACCGCACACACCACATAAAGCTGAAAGCATTTTCAAACATCTGCTACATCTATTTCTTTTCTCTGACCTAATTTCTCTCTCTCATTTCTCCCTCATATCAATTCGTCTGCCATTCTGCCTCCTGCTGGCACCTTTCCTTTTATACTAACCTAACCTCAGTCTCATAAAATAGTTTAATGCTTTCATTTTAATCAGGTAAAGAATTCCGTTTGTATGAGTGTGTTTTCATTCCCTCTTGTTGACCCTGTGGTTCTGATAAACTTCAAAATAAAAACCTGTCCATAATGCACACAACAGATGATGCTACTTTTGAGTCATAATATCATTCCATTTCTTGAGAAAAAAACCCACGCTAATCATGTTAGCATCATGCTGCCTACACGCTAATCAGGTTAAAGTCATGTTAGCAACATGCTAACTTTGCTAATTTTAGCATCATGCTAACCAACATGCTAATCATGCTAACAAACGTGCTAGCATCATGCTTGTATCATGCTAATCTTGTTAGCATCATGATAACAAACACACTGATCATGCTGGCAACATGCTAAGCAGGCTAAAGTCATGTTTGCAATATGCTAACAAACAAGCTAATCATGCTAAAATCATGATAGTCATGCTAACAACATGCAAACATCATGCTTATTATGTTAGCATCATGCTAACAGACATGCTAATAATGCTACTAAACATGCTAATCGTTCTAAAATCAATCCAGTAACATGCTAACAATGTTATAACGTGCTAAATTTGTGCACAGGAGCATTGTCATGTTGGAACAGTTCTGTCAAGGTGTCCACAAACTGTTGGCTATATATTGTCCCTTACTAAATTGAGTGCCCTTTCTACATTTCAGATCTAACCGTATGTAATTTAAATAAATAATGAAATCTGGATTATTGTCTTTCATGGAAGTAAGTGGACACCTTAAACACATACGCGGTCATTTACATTAAATACACATTGGACATAGAAAACATAACTACAAAAATTAATGCAACTACACATACCACCATTTATTTGTACATTTGTTCAAATGTCAGAGGAAAGTGGCAAGACATTGGAACATTACACACTCTTACACACTTCCCCAGCTTTTAGTCCAAATCTTGGCTCTACAAGTCAAAGGCATCAAATACATGACTCATCCTGACTTGAATTGGTGTTAGGTGTGTGTGTGTGTGTGTGTGTGTGTGTGTGTGTGTGTGTGTATGTGTATGTAGAGTATACCAGTTCTGTTCTATCTGTTTGACTTAGTTTTAGAATCATACTCTGTGACATCATCTGTATTAAAATCGTCTGCGTTTTACGACTGCACATCCTAACCCTGACGTAATGTATGGCAGAGAGAGATGGAGAAATTAATCATTTTAAACCTCCTGTCTCTCCATTCCCGGCCCTGCTTCCCTTACTTTACTTTTACAGGGCTGGAAGTGGCACAGTCCTGGCTGTTTCTGGGTTGGAGAGGAGACTGTAACTTTCAACAGCGCTAGACGAGTGTGTGCTAGCTACAACGCAACAATAGCGATCATCAACAACAGGTCATTTTAAGTTAAAATATCAAGCAATGGCTTGATTCTTAAACAAAACAACATAAGCAATGAGTACACAACATGTGTGCTAAAGGTGGAATACCATCTGTATCCGTATTTTAGGTTAAACCAGAAAACAGGTGTGATATAAATTAAATGTCTTTCAATTTGTGACTTACTGTGTCCCTGAAAACATTGGAAAGTTTACAAAAAAAAAATAAAAATCGTAGAAATGTCGGCCCTGACGCCATAGTGGATGAAATCTGGCTCTGACCGTTCCTTAACCTCTGCTACCTCATCCAAGTTCCTAATTGGTCTGAACTAAAATTGCAGTTACTATGAATAAATGAATGAATGTTGTAAAAAAAAAAAAATATGCCTTAATGAGCATTGTCCGTCTTAGTCATGCCTCTCATATATTTTTAAATATGTCACATCCCTTTTCTCACTCATACAAAAAGGCCTCAAGCAGCTACAATGTGAAACTTTTAGTAAGAAATCCTCCAATTCGTAGCTGTTTTTGGTGTTTGATGTATCAACAGTATCGCGAGACCGCTAAATGAGATGCGTATGTTTGAGTGTAGGTTCGAGCAGGCGTTTGTGAACAGCCTTGTGTTTGGCCGGTCAGACGATTATTTCTGGTTGGGGCTGCATAATGAGAACAGCACCGGTCCTTTCCGCTGGCTCACTGGAGCGCAACTGACCTACACCAACTGGAACAGAGATCAGCCAGGTGAATATGCATAAACACACACTTACGCACACATACTTACGTGCATACGCACATATACACAAACAGGAGGTACACACACGCATGGAGACCAAACCTTTCCATTTCCACACCACTTTGCATAGCCAACAAACACAGATCCATTATTTTGTCCAGTCGAATGAGTCACACTGGCACTGTGTCACTTTTCATACCTCAGTAAATGACAGGCCATTTTGGCCAGACTTAGCAGGAATTTTTTTGTAGAGTGTATTATTTTTATTTGTTATTTTCATCATCAGGCATTAAGCTCACTTGTGAATCTTTGTATCTTTATATAAAGAATTAATAGCATATCTCATCGTTTTATTATATACACAGTATATTACATGTTCAGATTCGGATCTTACTTATCACATACACATACATGCAGTGAAATGTTTTTATTCCGCATATCCCAGCTTTACGAATATGAATTCTGGGGTCAGAGCGCAGGGTCAGCCAGAACGTCGCGGCGCCCCTGGAGCAACTAAGGTTAAGGGCTCAATGATGCTGAAGGACCCAATGATGGTAGCTTGCCTGGTGTGAGGCTTAAACAACGACCCGCTGATCACTGACCCAGAGCTGTACTGTTACCATTGAGCCGCCATCACCACCCACTTGTGCAGCTTATTTTTAATTAAAACTGAGCTGAACTTATTTTCACCTGGTGCTATGTACTGAGAAAAAATTATTTCAGTCTTTTCTTGGGGCAATTTTACATCTCAGACCTTTTAAGCATAATAGCACATCCATAAGGCAGCAGACCACACTCAAAACCTCTTTAAGGAGTTTCTTTTGGACTTGTCTGCTGGAATGGATAATGACAAAGGATTTTCTCTGACTAAACATATTATGACAGATTGTTAAATATACTTATTCTTTGTCCATCTCTCTTATGTATTATTTTTTATCTACTTAGCTCCATTTAAAGGTGGATGTGTAGCCATGGCAACTGGCCATGCAACAGGCCTGTGGGAGGTAAAGGAGTGTGCAAGTGCACGCTTTAAATACATCTGCAGACAGGACAAGGGCTCTTCATTTTTCCCAAGTCCCCCTAATCCCCAGCCCACACCCCCTCTCACAGGGACCTGCCCTCCTGAGTGGAAAAGCTCCAGCAATTTACATTACTGCTACAAGGTCGGTGTGGGTTTGTAGCTATGTGTGTATGTGTGTGTACATTACAGTGTATATTAACAGCATTTGTTGGTTTGTTTTCTTGAACCTGCGGTGTGTGTGTGTGTGTGTGTGTGTGTGTGTATGTGTGTGTGTATTTCAGGTATTTCATGCCGGAGACCTGGAGAAGAAGCTGACATGGATCCAGGCTCATATATATTGTCAGAAGCATGGAGCACAGCTTGTCAGTTTTGGCAGCCCGGAGGAGGAGACCTTTGTGTTTCAGGTCCTCCACGAGACTTTCGGGTGAGTATTTGCCCAAAAGTGTGTCTAGTAGGCATGTGCAGAATCGCTCGCAACCAAACTAAAACTACTAGCCAGTCAGAAGTAAAATGGGTCTAGAAATGGGGCAAATTCTGACCGTTACCGGCCGCTCCAACAAACATTGTAATATTTTATATCATTTCCCCATCAAGGAGCTGCTATCGATATAGACGGTAATGAATGAGCATATCGCTGTTCACTTTCGATTTGTGATCAGTCAAATCTGACTCCTGCAGCTCGTGTTGGATGCAGGGTTGCCAAGTCCATGTTTTTAACATTGAATTAGGCTGCTTTTAAACTGTTGTCATGGGTTGATTTAAATAATGTATAAATTACATCTGACTGTAAGACTGGTATTGAAACATTTAGCATGCTACATATGATCAAACTGGGCTAGATGTGAAGCATTGTGAAGGAGGTACACTGGCAGGAAGCTGTTTTTATGATTAATGTACTGTGATTGATATCAACGATATTTACAGCCACTTTATTGCTAGTTTAACTAAATGGAACCACGATGAGTAATTAATTATAAACGAACCACGGTTTTTGTATGATTCCGAACCAAATTTGAAAAATCCATTTGGATTTTTCCATCCACATGTCTAGTGCTTGATTGTACACAAATATTAGTGTGTACAAGACACTGGGGGGGAAGTGGTAGCTCAGTGGTTAAAGTGTTGGATTGCTGATCTGAAGACCGGGGTTTGATTCTCAACACTACCAAGCTACCACTTCTGGGCCCCTGAGTAAGGCCCTTAACCCTCAACTGCTCGGTTGTAAGTTGCTCTGGATACAAGCGTCTGCTAAATGCCGTAAATGTAAATGGTACACAATTGACAGCTGATCACTGTTGCTGCAGTGTGGCTGTGAATTATGGCAGTGTTTGGTTTTTTTGCACAGAGAGGAAGAGGATCATGAGCAACACTGGCTGTGGATTGGTATATCACGCCGAGTCACTGACAGCTGGGCATGGAGTGATGGAACAGCTGTAAGTGGGACACATAGCTCTCTATTTGTCATGTAAATATTTACTCTATTATTTTACAATGCATAGCATTTTACCACCCACATAATCATGTAAGCATCTTATTACAAATATTTACATATGTGATGCCCAAACACCCTAAAACCTACGATTAGGATTAGTAAAATTCCTAGCAATCTTTTTTATTTATTATACTTGTTTGTTAGGTGTCGTATCAGAACTTTGGTAGGGGTCCGTATAGCTCAGCACTGTGTGGAGCGGCTAATGTGGCAGATATGAACTGGGTAAAAGCTGACTGTAATACTGAACTAGACTGGCTCTGCAAAATACCCAAAGGTATTGTTTTTATGATGATGTTAATGATGATGATGATGATGATGATTGCTCTCTGTAGTTATTTCTTTTTTACACACATAACGCATCTACATGCTTATTTTCTTTAATTCAGGGAAAGCTGAGGTAGCGCCTGAGCCTGCTGAAGGTTTGTAATTATTTATTCTGTGTATGACATTTCTGTTTTCTTGTGTGCGGGGTTATATACATGTGTATTTGCGATATATCATTCATTCATTCATTATCCAGCGTTTATCCTGTTCAGGGTCGTGGGGGCGCTGTAGTCTATCCCAGATAACCTAGTGTGAGTTAGGGTGGGGTACATCCTGTGCAATCGGTAGTTAATCACAGCACTAACACTTAGAGACAGACAACGTGTGTGTGTGTAGCTGTGTTTGAGTGTGTATGCGCATTTTCATGTAAATTAATCCGAAATTGAAAATATATGAGGTGTATATATGTGTGTGTGTGTGTGTGTGTGTGTGTGTGTGTGTGTGTGTGTGTGTGTGTGTGTGTGTGTACTCCTGTAGACTCTGGTCTGGACTGGGTGGATTTCCAGGAAGCTCAGTACAAGCTGTTTGAGCATCGCACCACATGGGGACAAGCCCAGAGGATCTGTTCCTGGTTTGGTGCCTCTCTTGTCTCCATACATTCCGCCGGCGAGAAACAGTTCCTGGCAAGCACACTGCGCAAGGTACACACATCCCACTGTCATCAATGGATTCTCACAGATGTAAACATCCTATTAAACACAAACATTTTTTCTAAATTGATTACATATAGCGTGTAAGGAACATAAAAAAAATGTCATGAACCTTCTTTTACTGTGGAACCTTTTCTTTGTGTGTGTTTGTCTTTCTCCAGATGTCAAGGATTGATAGCGATCTTTGGTGGATTGGACTGCACACATTCGAGCATGATGGACGTTTCCGGTGGTCTGATCATTCTGTGCTCAACTACATATCCTGGGGACTTGGCCAACCCCGTCCGCTCACCAGAGACCGCAAGTGTGTCCACATTTCTGCATCGAAAGGTTCGATGATGCGTGTTCCTTATTCTTTCCCTCAGTTTCTAAAAATCTGTGCAAACACCCACATACATTATACGATGATTAAATATTACTCCTTATCTCTCTCTCTCTCTGTCTCTCTCTCTGCCTCTCCTGCTTATTCCTTTTGTGTCTCTCAGGGGAATGGGCAGATAAAAAGTGCCATTTAGATTTGCCCTATGTGTGTAAAAGAGTAAATGTCACAGGCACACCTCCTCCCACTCCAGCTCCTCCCCTCATCCCAGCAGGCTGTCCCGACGGCTGGAGTCCATTCCTGCACAAAGTAAAACTTAACAAATGCAATACACTTCATTTTTATTAGTGCAAATCATTACTAGTGTCTTTAGATCAAATTGACCTGCTAGCGAGTTTAATTTACATAGTAAAAATAAACTAAATTAAAGCTACAGCAATAAAAAAAAAAAAGCTTGTGGCCTTAGTGAACGGTTGCAATATGTGTGTAAAGTCATCAAAGACAGGCATGCAAAGTTCCCTGGATAAATGCCAAATGCCTTCAATGTAAATGTATTTATGTAAATGATGTTAATTACTTACTTTATTACCGCAACTTATGTTAATGACGTAAATCACTTACGTTATTGACGTAAGTTACGTAGACAAGGTAAATCACTTACGTTAATGAGGTATGTTGTCTGTATTTATTTTGAATAGTGTTATAAGGTGTTTGGGAAAGAGGAGGGAAGGCGCATCACATGGTCTGCTGCCCGCATAATGTGCCAAAGTCAAGGGGCAACACTGACCACAGTGCCCTCTCACATTGAGCAAGGTATATATATACACACACACACACACGCACACACAAACAAACAAACAAATCTTGATACAAATTAATTACAACTGGCAAACCATTCAGATTATTTTTAAACACACACATCACACTATATTGAAACTGTTCATATTGACTGTAGTATTGTTCTATGTCTAACACGTCATCATGGCAATGTTATATTAGAAGGGCTTTATGCAAATTCACACTCTTATAATAAGAAGTCAGATGTAGAGCTTTCCTCATGTGGTCCAACGCACGCTCAAGATGTCGAGTTTGTCTTCTAGGAAGGTTACTTAGATTTCCTGAAGGTCCGTGCTGTTGTACTAGCACAGGTGTTCCTAGAATACACCCTTGTGGATTGCCCCTAACACTTATTTGAATGAGATTATTTTACAAATATGATTATTTTTATTGCATGACTTCTCATATTTTTTTCTGTAGCATTCCTGGTGACTCTTCTGCCCAACTCAAGTTTTCATCTGTGGTTGGGGCTTACCTCAGATTCACAGGGACACTTTAAGTGGGCTGAGCCTGGTCTACTTAGTTATACAAACTGGGGCCATGGGGAGCCAGCGAACAACAGTGGACAAAACAAAAATCCAGTATGATTAAAGCTTCTATAATATCAATAAATCAAGATGAAAAATGAACTAACCATACCACAGGTTTTGTATTAATCAAGAATTATTAGTAAGTGGGGACAGATAAGTTGTTTATTACTGTCACACAGCATCCTAGTTTGTTCATAGCACTCTTGAGAAATCTTGAAGTTTTACTTTGAAACTTTAATTATGGAATTCATCATTTTTTGCCTTTTCAAGCAAAACTGTACTTAAAAATATGACCCCAAATTCTGTTACTTACTGTTTGTACCTATTTGTCATTTTTACTTTCCTAATTATTTTTTATTTCATTATGATTGGACAATACACCTTATTTAGACACATGACATGACACACACACACATGGCATACTGTTTATATCGTTTGTGTGTGTTTTACTAGACTAATTGTGTGGTGCTGCTCCACGTTAGTCCTCACAGAAACACAGGAATGTGGGCATCTCGAGGATGTGAATCAGAGAAGCACGGCTACATCTGCATGAAAAACAAAGGTAATTGTTACATATCTAAGATTAGATTTTTCATTAGTTGTCGGATAAGAAGTCATATTGTGCTCATAATTCTGATAAATAGTTTACATATGTCAAGATTTTTGATATGTAGAGAATATGTGTGAGCATGTGTTTTGTGTCAGACCCTGCTATTCCACCCGGTGCGGATCCTCTTCCCCCGATTCCTGAGAGGCAGATGGAGTTTAAGGGTAAGCAGTATCGTCTGGTACAGGCGAGGCTGGACTGGGAAGGGGCTTTGCATGTGTGTGAGTCTATTAACGGCAGTCTAGCCTCGGTACGAGATCCACAGCAGCAAGCTTACCTCACACTCCTACTCAACGCCCTCCGCAAGCCTGCGTGGATCGCGCTACACAGTGACGGGGTGAGTGGGTGTGCACGCACGTTTATGTGTGTGTGTGCGCTGTTTGTTTTGAAATGCCATGCTACATTTTTAAATGTCAAGCCAAATGTGTCTAGGGCCGTGGATACAGATGGCTCGGAGAAGATGAAGTTACTTTCAGCAACTGGCGTGACGGAGAGCCCAATCTGATGGCTGGGTGTGGTCACATGACCACCAATGGCCATTGGACTATGTCATCCTGTAATACAAAATTGGATGCAACTATCTGTGAAATGAATTCAGGTATGATGTGTTTTTTTATAATCGCAAGCATACTGTGGGTCGCGCACGGTCATGTCACGTCAGATTTATGGTAATTACATGATCTTAGCTTATAATAGCCATTTATGGTTTTATCAACCTCGTAATGACTTACTGACGAAACCACAGAAGCTGCTTCCAAAGTTCTTGTAATTGGGAGTGTTATGATAGGAAATCATTTTTCTGTCTGTATAGGTATTGTATAATATTACAATCTGTCTAAAGAGCATTAAAGCATTGTATGAATAAAAAAAAAAAAAAACGATTTTATTAACAGCTTAGGGCCATCGTTTGTAATTCTGATATACAAAATAATCAGACGTGAAGATGAAACCTACCATAGCAATAAGAGCAGTGAAATTGCAATGTTCTAATTTTGCTACTCCTGTCAGAACAAGCTGTAGATCACCGGTGGATGTATCCGGGTCACTGCCTTCAGTCGGTCAGAGACTGGGCCTGGGTTCCATTCAGAAACTTCTGTTATGCCTTTAACCTCAACCAGCTGCGGCTGCAGCAGAATGCCGAGCACACTTGCAAGAAAGGTAAAGGCATGCACATGTCCCATCTGTAAATAATAGGGAAAACAAATTATCCTTATATCGGTGTTTCCCAACTTGTTTGAGCCACTGCTCATATTTCACATTAGAAAAGTCACAAGGCATACCAGCAAAACAATAATGTCACAAAAAATATATTTTTTGAAATACAGTGAGGCCTCGACTTACGAGTTTAATCCGTTCCGTGACGTGGCTCTTAACTCAAATCACTCGTATGTCAA
>JAOUQX010000019.1:12884768-12895514 GCA_028566295.1 Liobagrus marginatus | reverse complement strand
TATATTACTGTTAGTGGGTGGGATATATTACTGTTAGTGGGTGGGATATATTACTGTTAGTGGGTGGGATATATTATTGTTAGTGGGTGGGATATATTATTGTTAGTGGGTGGGATATATTCTTGTTAGCGGGTGGGATATATTATTGTTAGTGGGTGGGATATATTACTGTTTTCAGGTGGGATATATTATTGTTATTGGGTGGGATATATTACTGTTATCGGGTGGGATATATTACTGTTATCGGGTGGGATATGTTACTGTATGTTGGTGGGATATGTTATATTATTATTAAGGTCCTTGCTCAGGAGCCCAGCAGTGATAGTTTGACCGTGCTGGGACTTAAACCCCGGTCTCCGGATCAGCAGGCCAACACTTTACCCACTGAGCTATTACTTCCCCCACTCCCTGACCATACAAAAAGCTTGTCATTGCTATTATCCATCGATCAATCCATCCAATCTATCATTTTCTCTCATTACATTATCTATCTATGGAGTGAGATTGGGCAAGCATGCATACATCGTTACGAATTCTCCAAGACATTTGGTTAACGTTTATAAAAGAAAAGCAGTCCACAGTGTTTCTCTCTCATAGTCTCACAGAGCAGAGGAGTTTTACAGGTTCTTGGGAAGCTTGTTTTGTTTTATTGTTTATAAGAGAACGGTAAAAAACCAGAGGCTGGTGAGGATGTGACTATAGCTAGTTTAATGGATAATAGGAACCTACTTGTCTCACAGATGTCCAACACCATAACATGGTACTATAAACTGTTCAATGTTTTATTACGCAATTAAAAATCTTAAACATGAGGAAATTGTCGCGGAATTAGGGGAATACATTTTTTCAGCATGTGGTGTTTTAGAACTCCTTGGATTGGAAACGACTCTTTTGGTTTGATGGCTTGGAGCTTTGCATTAAGACTGTCGGAGAGACTAAACTCACCTGATGTGTCCCACATGTTCAGCTCAATTCGATGTTTGTCGATCTCAAAGCTTGCTGTGTAGTTTTCAAACACTGTGGGCACATACCCCTGCAACAAAAATAAGCAATAATGCTTCAGTTAGGCCCAAAGGCAAAGTACGTTTATATACCTCTTTACTGTTAACAGGTTTGGTTGTAATCATTGTTAGAAAAAGTCTTTCATCTATAATACAGTGAAGTGTGTGTGTGTGTGTGTGTGTGGCCATGTAACCACTGAATGACGAATCATCATAACTTCAAACTCACCAACAAACCCTAAAGAAAACGTTTTTAATGACTTTTTTTTATCAATTTATTTATTTATTTAACTTGGCAGAGACAGAGAACAGACACCAACTGTCCCATAATTATATGCTCCCTCCAGGCCATTGGCGGATGATAAAAAGCAGAACATTTTGGATTATGGTCTATTTTCTGTCTGTTTGATTTTTTTTTTGTCATTAAAATAATCCTAAAACATTTTGAAACTATAATGCGCTAAAATGTGATTTGATTTGTATCTCTGTTCCAAAAAATTTCGACCAGACTTTCAGCTGGTTTGAGTAACAACAGATACTCTTATTCGTATTCTTACTCTTAATATACTTGTAGTCTCCAAATACCTTTGCGCTTATTAGATAACCGAGAGCAACATATCATTAAGCACCCTACTGTTTAAGTGAGCGAGGGACCTTGTAAAATTCTCATTAAGGTTAGAGGATGCAGATCTGTTAGTGATACCAAAAAATGAAGGGAGAAAACTATACAGCAGGAAAAACACTTTCTAACAATTTTCAAATACAGTTATATTTTTCTCTAAAACGTTTAGTTACACATAGATAGCTAGATAGATAGTTTGCATTTTTTTGGTAATATAGCAAACTTGTTTGTTTATTAAAAAAATGTTTTTATTAAGAATCGGGGGGCTGTTGAGCTATTTATAGCTGTTTTAATGGATAACAATTCTCTCACAGATGTCCTAAACATGGTACGATAAAATGTTAAATGTTTAACATGTCTTCTTGTCTTTGTGTCTAATTGGTTAGTGTCCAGTGACATTACACTACCACTGTAAATGACATTACAAACATCAAGAGTCAACTCCCTCAAAAGTCATAATGATGTGCACTTTACACAATGTTAATTAGCTGAGAAACTTTAAGGTTACTTTGAGCCCTGGGAGCCATTTTACAATCCAAACCCATGACACAATACATGAGTAAGTACACATGCGGGAATAACCTTTTTTTTTTTTTTTTTTTAAATAACTGATGTATTTATGTAACCCAAGACAGCAATATGTGGTTTAGTGGCATTCCATAATGTCTTATTTAATATAGTCATACAATTACCCATGCGATCTAATAAAACTATTTTATGTATATGATTTACTAGACTTTTGAATGACTTTGGGTATATTAATTTATCAATGGATAACTTCTCTTAACATACTGTAGTCATATTTTTATTTTCATACTGTAATACTTAGAAATGACAAAAGGCTTTCAATTTATATGCTATAAACTCTTTTTTTTTTTTTTTTAATGGTTGCTGGTCCACGTTTCAGGTAAGTTTACTGAGGTATTATTTTATCATTATTATTATATAATTAGTATTATATAAAATATACAATACAGTAGGTCTAATTAGTGCATGTTATTACTAATGCAGAAATAACAGAACCCGTTTTAAGGGGTTGATTATGGCCAGAACCAAAACTACACAACACTTCCAAACAATTATTAGATAATCATAGATAGTCATTTTAGTCAAACATATTCTAAACCTGTTGACTAATCCTGACGTGTACATGATATGACACGAGTAATCTGTGAGAAACTTACCCTACCCTAAAAACTCTGGGAGCTGTTGAACACCTGAAACACCATCGTCATCCCTGTGCTTAGATGCGTCAGTGTGTGTTTTGTTAGTTTGATCGAAAAGAGAACCCCGACTCCTTACCTCAGGATAGCTGTCTTTGGCGAACACGTGCAGCAGTGCCGTTTTGCCGCACTGAGTGTCCCCGACTACAACGATCTTACAGCGGCTGATCTGTCCCTGTCCTTGCCCCTGTGCCTCCATCCGCGCTCCGGTGAGAGCGTTCGCGTCAGAGCCAAGCGCGCAAAGCCGCAATAACCGACACCATGCGCTGCTGACTGCCAGACTGCGTTGCGGTACGGAGGGAAAAACGTGGCAAAAAGTACAGAATCCGTTTGTGGCTCTCAGAAGAGAGTGGTGCGTTCCGAGAGACAGAAAAAGACAGAACTACGACTCATTAAAACCTCCTCTAACAGTAGCTAAGCCTCATGTCCCACAGTAACGCTACGCTCCCTGTAACCTCTTCTGCATTCAGCGGAGCGCGTGCCTCACGCCTGTCACCTGCTCTGCATAACCACGCCTTCAAATTCTCTGGTATCCAATCAAATTCCAGGGCGCGCCTAGCTTCGTTCTCATTCATAACATTTGCGCGGTTTTGATACGGGCGTGTCCTAAACGCTGCCGCTTGAGAGTGAGACAGCATTTTTTTTTTTTTTTTTACTAAAAGCTGAAAAACGTTACATTTTTTAATTGAAATAATAGGCTATACAGTATTGCTGTTTGGATTTGTAGACCTATATTAATTAACATTTTATAGAAGTATGGCCAATCTAAAAAAAATAAAATAAATAAATAAACCAGATGGTGATTGATACATACCTTTGATTTGATATCATCCAAGCTGATTCATACAAAAACAATGGTCTGTTATTGTTGGAGGACAATGGGTGATTTAGACGAAAAGGCTTTTAGGAGTGTCTTTAAACATGAAAGCCTTGCCCATGTTAGCTCAGCCCACGATACTCAACAAAATGAAGTTTGGACAGACTTACTGGCATGGGAATCTATGCATGAGATTGTTCTTCTACTTCCCGGAACAAGTTTCCTTCTAAAAGTATCTATGGCCATCCCTTCCACCTTGATTTTCAAGATTTTCGAGCCTAATTTCTATCCAGTTTAGACCGGGATTCTCTGGCTCCTCAGGGTTTGTCCACTACAAAACTCTCCATAAGGACAACAGCAATGGTTTTTATAAGGGACAAAAAAAAATACAAGCAAAAAAAAAAAAATGCAAAGAATACATGGGGCAGTATAATGTCTCGTTTACTGACATCTGAAAATGAGACTGAAGATGGAAAAGAGCACAATGAGGATGGTGGTGGCTCAGTGGTAAGGCTCTGGTCTGGGTCAGTGATCAGAAGGTTGGGGTTCAAGCCTCACACCAGGCAAGCTACCATCATTGGGTCCTTGAGCAAGGCCCTTAACCTCAGTTGCTCCAGGTGTGCTGCATGTTCTGGCAGTGTTCTGACCCAGCCTTCAAAGTTTTAAGCTGGGATATGCTGAATAAAAACTATATAAAATAAAAACTGCGTGCATGTGATAAATAACATTTGAATTTGAATGATTTCAGACATCACTGAAATGTCTCGTCTGTTGATTTGACAATGTGTGTACAATGCAACTTGCACAATTCAACTTTATACAATGAACTGCTATTCAGACTCGATGTTTTTGTTCGGGGTAACAGAATCTGAAAAAGAACATCTCTGGAATTCAGATGAACTTCTAAAGGACATTTTAACACTCCGAAAAAGTACATACTTTACATGTCATATGTTTTTCACGTTATTATATACAAGTGGCTTAGGTTTTAGCACCTTTGCCTAATACCTCCTGGGTTAACCAGCATGTCCCCCACATTGTTCCCTAGGGCCGTGGGGGCACTGGAGTCTATCCCAGCTAAACTTGTACACCCTGTACAATCAGCAGCTAATCACAACGCTAATACTTAGAGACAGACAACCGTTCACACACCCATTCACTCCTATGGACAATTTAGAGTAGCTAATTCACCTATGTATGTACAATCACGTGTTTGAAGGCAGGAGGAAACCGTAGTACCTGGGGAAAACCCACACAAGCACGGGGAAAACAAACAAACTCCACACAGGAACACCCTGGGAGGGAATCGAACCCATGCCCTTCTTGCCGTGAGGCAGGCGTTCCTACCACTCAAATGTTAATAAGAAATGTAACATTTGTTTGATCCTCCAACAGTGATGTTAATACTAATAACGCGTTTCAGTCCTAGTGTTCCAGAGTAGTATTTAGTTCATACTAACACAGGCTTTTCAAGATTAAAACAAGACATAAGTCACATAAGACTGAGTCAGACCGAGTTACTGGACCGTCAATAAATAGAAGCTGAAATCTGTCTAGAAATAAAGATGACACGTTGGGGGTTATTAAGGTAATGATTCAGCATTTAAGATCTTATTTACTCTATCATCCAATTTACAGTTTCATATCCCCATCTGCTGCTTTGATATTGTCATTGCAGATGCAAGCAAATAATATTTGTTTACACTGCTGTTTATTTTGAATTTCTTCATTTTATTTGTGTGTGGAGCAGGGGTGAATTGAGAAAATTATTTATGGTGTGGCAATGGTGTGGCATGAGAGATATGAGGGGTGGCAACACTAAAGCAAGCATCCTTGTGGATTCAAGGAGAGATATACATATTCTGTGTATACACTGGGGTGCACATTTTTATACCAGTCTATAATAATTTAATAAAGAGTGTGGTGTGATTGCCTTTACCTAAACATGATATCTGGATTTGAAAGACATACGCTAAATGAGCTGGAATGTAGCTATATTTAACTTTAGATTTTCCTGTTCTGGTTTAGTTATTAAACTCTGGATGTAAGCCTTTATGTCATAGTATCCTGCAAGATGCAACAAGTACAAAGTTTAGACTTTCTAGCTTTCATAACTTACTACACTGAATAGTTCCGACTCTTTAATGAACGCATAAAAAATCATTAGGCTTTACCATAAAAGCGATTTCAAATGATCATATTTCCCAATATTGGACCACCTCTTCTGGCTCACTGTCAAACCGTCCAACATATTACTTGCCTGATCATTAATAGAGTAATGCTGATTATTATTATTATTACAATACAAATGAATTGAAATAAAAAAGATACATATAAATGATCATAATTCTCAGCTTTAAAACATACACAATTTTATAAGACAATCATTTTAATAAATAAATCAACATGCACTCTCCTCTATATGTTTGCAGTAAACATTTATTGATTATAATGCAACATTTGTTCATGTTTAACAGGATTTAGTTATGACTGGATACAAGTACAAAAACATAAGTAGAGTATAGTGATTTGAAACTACTGTAGTTTAAAATAAAAAATAGAATAATCTGCTTGATACAATTTCGCCTTTGAATTTTTAAAGTAGTTATCATAAATTATGTACAGGCAGTTTAGTATTTACTTTGTTTGCCTTCTGGAGAATTTTTTTTTATACTTTTCTGTTTCGGCTTCATCATGGCAGATATGGTGACAACTTTTTTTGTTGTTAGGGCGGTATTTTCTAAAATATGTTACACGTGTAGGGTAGGCCTAAATTCCCAGAAGTTGCAATGAAAACACCGGTTTGCCGAAAAGAATTTTAAGTACAGTATGTGTGTAGTCTTACCAGCAGAGGGCGACACAACCCACATTTTATTTATGAAATTATTTATTTAGATATTTATTAAAGTATATCGGTATCACGTTTTGATCCTCAATGTTTGCATTTTTGTATTAGTTGTGTACGAGTGGGGTCAGAAAGTCTAATGAATGCATCCAACCTTGGTCTTACATTTTAGTTTTACCCCCACATACAGTTTAGTGTTTAGTCACACTAACTAGTCGTTTGGGGTTAACGTCCTTTAATATTAGGTTGTTTTTGCTTTTTATTTTCTAACTTGAGAAAAATCTGATTGTATATTATTCATTTAACATTCTGGCCAAAATTGTCAATGTATTACATCACCAGTAGGTGGTGCTGTTTGACAACATTAATGCTTAATAAACCACACTAAACTCAATACAGTACGCCGTTACGTTATCTTCTTGACTGAAATCCTAATTAAAGCTCTATTACTTGAACTGATTCAAAGCACACATGTATTTAATGGTTTTTCATAGTTTACTGCCTATTACGAAACTAGTATTCATGTGATCATGTTTTCGATTTCCGAGACCTTGGATGCTAAATAATCATGATGTGCCTGACACTCATTACTTCCTGTTTTTCTTCACTTCCTGTGCACACTTTCCCTCACATTTGCTGGCGTTGTCGGCGCGCGTGCGGATGACTAAGCTCATGCATTTATCATTTGGCAGATGTTTGTTTCGAATAAGAAACTGCAGTGTTTACTAATCTGCAGTTGGTTTTTCATATGTCACCGGGAGTGTCAGTGTTTATGAAACACACTTGCACATCTTAATTTCCTTCATATACTCAGGAAACAAAATGTACATTCATATACTGTAAGTATATTTTGTACTGTGTATAGTATACTATAGCCTGCTTTAGAACAGCATTGCATCGTAGACCAAGTTTTTTACTTTGGGAATTCCAGAACGTGCATGTTGACAGTAGGAACAATGGTGGCTTTCTGTGTTTTCCTGATTTCTTCCTGGAGAATTGAGGGAATAAACAGACATTTCCTTCTACACACACTCTCTCTCTCTCTCTCTCTCTCTCTCTCTCTGTCTCTCTCTCTCTCTCTGTCTCTCTCTCTCTCTCTGTCTCTCTCTCTCTCTCTGTCACTCTCTCTCTCTCTGTCACTCTCTCTCTCTCTGTCACTCACTTACACACCATTCTCCATTGTGGCACCTAAATTCAATTTCCACCATTTATGTATTATTTCTTCGACAAGCTGATTCCACCTCGCCCCATACAAATAATACAAATTCCTCCCACACACCACTCAACTTTAAATTTGTTGTGCATCAACATGTGAAGGCTTGTGCCTTGCCCTAATTATATTAAATTGGATGGCTCGACAAAATTTGAATTCACAAATATTTACCTCACATAGAGTCAAAACATGTTTGCGAACAATTTTCCTTGCACTGAAAGCCATGAGTTTAACCTGCCACGAATTAGCATCATGCAGACTCTATAACCAAATTATCGCATGCCTCTAACCATGTTAAGATGTTAAATAATCTAAGTTTTGTTTTAGAAAAGGAGCAAAAGGTATGGTGGGAATTTAAACACTCATAAATCACTTTATTATGATGTTGAAGATGGTATTTTTCAGCCACTTATTGTTGCTTGAGATATGTGTTATATATTTTGCTGCATCATTAATCCTAGTGCATACCTACGTAAGCAAAGTATTACTATAACATGAGAAAAAAAAATACAAAATAAAACTGAAAGAAAAAAAACTACTTTAGCAAATAGACTGTATCTCAATATGAAAGGTTAAGCAAATATTTCTTTAAGAGATTGTAATTTTGAGTTATATCAAATGGTGCTATGCTCTGATACACAAATAAATTAATGAACATACACAGAAAATCCAAAAAGAACTTTACAAAAGCGGTTCTAATCGTGTATAAGTGCAATTTTGGGATCAGTATTAACCTAAAATACACATCAATCTCTAATGATATTTTGACTTGGTTATTAAATGGTCCAGCTTAAATAGTTCTTTAGCCACAGATTTGGTCACATGAGATGAAATGAACCTTGGCATACCATTTCTATTGTCATATTAATATCATGAACATCCAATATACTGTAGCTGCATATGGGCTATGAGTCATTCTAAAGAAACAACTTTTTTGGTTTGTTTTTACAAAAATTAAAAATGCTCTTTTTTGGACTTTTAGTAGCCATATTTTTGTATGACTAACTAAATTGACAATTCTGACTGTTTTGTTTTATTATTCCTGTGAATTATATTATGTTAAAAATAACGTTAGAGTTCATTTCACGTAATACCTTAAGATATATAAAGCAACTATAAACGCACTACTAATTTCATAACGTTGCCATTGATTTGGTACCAAGCAATTTTTTTATTAGTAGTAGTATTTAAATTTGCAATCATCTTATATTAGTAATTAGTAGCTCGCGCCCATATTTAACTGGGCGTTGGCATCCCCAGGAGAAGGGAAAAAAAGCCCATCATACTGCTTGGTCCCGTGATTCTGCTTCTCCGTTTTTTTTCGCCTGTCTCCGCCTCTCTCCATATCGCACACGCCCTTTTGTACAAAGCTTGTCAGGCGCGAGTCATTGTAGTCGTTGCGCGCATCTCCCAGCAGTCCCTTCGCGCTCGCGCTCTCTGATTTTACTCCACGCCCTCAGGCGTTTATCTCACACCCGCACTGAACGCGTAGAGAGGACTACAGGTCCCGTTTGCGTGCTCACCGACGACTCCTTTTTTCCCCTCCTTAATAAACGCGACGAACAGCCGGTCTTTTAGTCTTTGCTCAAACTTCAGCTTGCATCGCACGCGCATAAACCGTTTCTCAACATGTCAGGCGAAGACGCGCCCGTCCAGCAACAGAACGCCGAGGAGAAAAAACCGCAGCAACAGGATGCCGAGTCCAAAAGCGAGTCACCCAAAACCGAGTCACCCAAAACCGAGAACAAACCGGAGCTGACGCCCGCTGAACCTGCTGCTGCTGCTGCCGCCG
Source organism: Liobagrus marginatus (assembly GCA_028566295.1). Lineage (NCBI taxonomy): Eukaryota > Metazoa > Chordata > Actinopteri > Siluriformes > Amblycipitidae > Liobagrus > Liobagrus marginatus. Next base: position 12,886,001 of record JAOUQX010000019.1, on the reverse strand, counting down.
ACGCCGCTGCTGCTGCTTCGGTCGAGGCGCCCGCCGAAGAGGATACGTTCAGCTACCGTGCGCTCGTGCTCACAGGCTACGGCGGCTACGACAAAGTAAAGCTGCAGGTGAAGAAAGGAAAGCCGGCGCTCAAAAGTGGAGAGGTTATGGTGCGCGTCAAGGCGTGCGGCCTCAACTTTGCCGACCTCATGGCACGCCAGGGGCTCTACGACCGTCTCCCGTCTCCGCCCGTCACACCGGGAATGGAGTGTTCGGGAGTCATCGAGGCCGTCAATGAAGATGTGACGGATAGAAAAGTAAGCTCTTTATTCATTGTCTTATCTTAAAACGATTCAAAGCTTAACACCTCGTTTTCAACGTTACCAGTAACACATTGTTTAAATAGCTTGTTATCCTAAATTTCTCACTTCGCTTAATAGTATGCCTAAGTACTCCAGTTCCGGTAGCCATGGTAACGCATGTTGGCGTAGACTGACACCATTCCTGGAGCAGCAGAAGGCCAATAGGGGTTAAAACGCAGCCCATGTGTTGCTGCTGCCTAGGAGGAGACAATAGACTACTGGCGTGTCCAGATTTCTTTCTTTATTTTTTTTTACATAGGCAACGAGTAAGACTGACGACGCCTAATGAAGCGGTAGACACGGTTGAATGTGCGTATTAGTTACCTATAATATATTTGCTCACAAGGACTTACTTTGCTTTTGCTGTGTTTGCGAACCTCGCCCTCCAACTGTTAGTCTTTCTAATTACATAAATAACTACTATATATATGTAGTTATTTATGTAATTAGAAAGGCTTAGTTCAAGGATGGCCACCCTGTGCCACTACACGAGACCACACCCCTGAGGCTAAAGCCGGTCCTTGCATCACCTGGCACGCGCCGCTCTGCTGATTGGAAACGTGAAGCATTTCTTTAGAGATACTAAACGGGAGAACTGTTGTAACAATGCATGTTAGTTACGCACCTACCGGTTTCAAATAAAACCGGTTGGTTACGCGGTGAATGAGACAGCCGCCGCCCCTCGCGCCCACACCCGTCGCGCGATTGATTGACAGCCTGTACAGCCGCGCGGCATCCTGGGAGGATGTCTGATCCCAAAGTCTGCTTTGTCTGCCACAGATGGGCGACTGAATGTTTGTTTCCTGAAGGAAAATCGTCAGAGTTCCTCTGACACTGTGAAGCGTCGTGATGGTCACTGGCTCAGTCTGGTTCTGGGGTTGTGGGGGGTGGT
>JAOUQX010000019.1:12867242-12880565 GCA_028566295.1 Liobagrus marginatus | reverse complement strand
CACTGCATGCATGTGTATGTGACAAATAGGATCTGAAAATGTCAGTAATCATTCAGATCTTCTATTATTATTATTTATTAAATGTGCGTCTCTCTCTCTCACGTACGCTCACATTTTTCCCCACTATGTCCTCTAGTTGCCCTCGTCTTGTGGGCTGCAACTAGGAATCTGTAGAATTCCACAATATTTTCAGTAAAATTCTTCCTGAACACAACGGACCGTTCTGTCCTGACTACGAGCTGCCAGATCTCTGTGGGTGTGAATGTATAAGCACACGGAGTAATATAAAGGCTTTACAGTGGCTTCTGTGTGTCCGTGTATCCTCATGCACAGTTGTTTATAATGTTTACAATCCTTATCGGATGAGCGTCGGTCTTCATTCAGCCATGACAAACAATGGAATTTAATCCTGACCAGAACAAATGGAATTAACCATAATAATCTGTTTATGGCCTGGACACTTTTACCCTGTCCTGCTTTATCTCTGTTTTTTTTTCGTGCCATTTCTGTTTGTCTCTGTTCCCTTTCTTGCTAGTGATGCATAGTTTTTGGTGTCAGGGGGAGCGTTGCTGTTTTGGGGGTGGGGTGGGGGGGGGGTTCTTCCCCCCCCCCCCCCCCCCCCCCCCCCCCCCCCCCCCCCCCCCCCCCCCCCCCCCCCCCCCCCCCCTGCCCATTCTTGGTGTTGGATTACAAAATTAACTCTAGAGTAAATGGCTGTCTTGGCAGTTTTGCTGCTGGTCTTGTGATTAGTGCACTAAAGTCATGAGGTAGACTGACCCTCTGTGTGTATACACACACACTAAGAATTGCGGACAGACAGGACAGCTTAGCTTGAGGGCTTCATGGCAAGACGAACCAAATTCAACTGTATGAACATGAAAGAAGGAAATACCTGGTTCTGTGTATAAAAATATGGATATGGATGTTTCAAACGCCTAACTGTCTCACTTTAGTGGCTAGTTCCTGGTTTCTCGCATCATGCAAATAAATTCCTGAACTGTCTGCAGTTTAACACAAGTCAGCAGACTTGACCGGATATCCAAGGAGTTAATTGAAATGTTTTTTTTTTATTTACTTATTTTTTTAATTCAATTAGAATTTCATACTGCCCAACAGATTTAACCAAAATGTATTGCAAGGCTATTTATGCCCCTTAAAGGTGTGATCCGTTTTGCTAACAAAATGGCCAATGGTGCCCATGCCATAGATTTTTATTCGCATGCTGTTGGCTGCAATGCATAGGCAAATTCTGAGCTAACAAACAATATATTGTGCAGTCTTATACAGAATTGACAGCATTTGTATAGTATGTTGCTTGGCCTTACCCTGGGTGTGTGTGTGTGGGGGGGGAGTGTTTTTTTCATTCAAGCATTCAATAAGCGTTGCCCTTTTGTTGTTCTCAGTGACCTTTTATAAACGCATTCTCACCTCCTGCCTTTCCTGCTCATTTTCTCCACACACGCATTTATGGCTCATTCAATCATGCACAAATTACTGCTTACTTTAAGGTACAGCCCGAGTGACTGGAATCTAAGCTTCGTTAGAAATCGTGACTGTCTCTCAGGCTTAAGACGTTGGAATTATTGGGAAACGCATAATTAACTAATAAACACGCTTGCCATTAGATCAGCTTCATTTTTCTTGGTGAAATTTATTTATTTTTATTAGGGCCTTTTTATTCTTCTTATTGTTGTAAATTTATTACATGTTTACAGGCTTAATGAACAATAGAATCACTAACCCAAGCCCGGAGTCGGTCCAGTCTACGTCTCAGCACTGAGGACTGCCAAGCACTGACTTTGAGATAAAAGTGCCAAAATGCCAACACTTTCACTCGTCAACAGACTTGTACACAGACAGGATTGGATATCATGCAGAGATGAGGAGGAAATGCACCAAGCTGACCCATGGTTGACTAACACCTAGTTTTCAGTGTATCCCATCACGCCGCGGTGGTGCTAGTCAGCCCCCATAAGCACTCTTCAGCTTTAACTAATGATCCGTTGGCTTGGGTTTTGAAGGCTTGCAAAAGGAAATTGATTTTGTACAGGAGCTTGCTCTTGCGTAAACAATGTTCTGTGTTTTGCCCATTCTGTCTTATTGCAGGTGGGGTCGGGATTGCTGCTACTCAGCTTTGTAAGACTGTGAAGGATGTCACTATCTTTGGAACCGCCTCAGCCAATAAGCATGAGGTCATCAGTGAGGGAGGAGTCACGCACCCCATTGACTACCGCACACGAGACTATGTCGAGGAGGTCCGCAAGATCGACCCCAAAGGTAACCACTGAGCGAATATATTTTAAAACGCCGCTTCAAGATGAAATGGAGGCTTAGAGATTGACTGACTCGCTTAGCTATTACCTAATGTAGGCTGGAATTCAACAAGGTAGCTTTAAACTAACCAATGTGCACCCTGGAGGAAGTTATTAGTCATCTTATAATTGCCCAAATTAATGCTAGCTTCATTGTTCATACCATTCCCACCCTACTGACTTCCATCATCCCAGTAACAGAATATGTATATTAAAACGTTATATTGCATCAACAGATTCTACAATTTACCAAACCTTTGCATTACAACAGTAATGGACTGATGGCTTCAAGCTTTGCTAAGCCTTAATGACTATAAATTAGGTTGAATCATGTAAAGTTAAAAGCTAATAAACTACAGGCTATTTCCCAATCTAAAACTGAGCCTATTTGTTTTTGTTTAGCCACTAAGAATTCTTACATTCGCTGTTTAATCAGTCTGAAATATGAAGGCGATCATTCTGACAGAAAAATTGGCGATTCCAGAATGAGAATGCTCATATACCAATATTATTTAACCCTGACTCAAAGGCTCTATTTTGAGGCTGAATAATGATTGGTTGGAATATTGACCTGCAATGGTTGTCTTGCCCTAAAGGGTACAACTGACAAACCAGTTTAGATCATTCTATATTCTGCAAAGGCTAAGCTAACATTTAGCTTAGACAGAACAGTCTTAAACCTGGAGTGTAAACTACCCACCTGGGTCATTCATTCTTCATGGTATAAGATAACCTGCTGGTTTAGAAAGTCCCAAAGTATGGAGGAAATAATACATCTAAACTAAGCATGTACCAGGCCTTGCTGGAGATTTAATAAATATAGTGAAAGTGTCCTCTTTGTCTAGAAATATTTCTAACAAAATAATTAAGTCCCTTAATTCAGAAGCAGATCTGCTTCCAAGGCAGGGTTAGGTCAGGCGTTTAGTAATAAACCCTGTTGTGGATGGCCTTGACCTGGCTGGATGACTTGCACCAGACGGCACACAGTCGAAATTTTACTGCTAGACTTATTTACGGACAATTAAACACGAACAGACCTGATCTAATATAGCCACACTTTAGGGTTTAATAACCGAGCTATACGCTCGCCCGAGTGAATTATTCAAACTGATTCGGAAAGTTCGTAGGAAGCTATCTGCTCCACTTTACTGCACACAACATAACTACTATCCTGATCATTTATTTACATTTATAATAGATCTTCAGCTATGAATTTCACTGTACATACTTTTGTGTCCCCACCTCATGAAGTCGGTTAAAACAGGCTTTGGTGCCTATTGTTTGCATTTTGATAACTTGTCTGGTGTGTTCTTTTAACCTTGAATTGTAGCCTTGCTATTCAGCTGTGTTGTGTACGTGTGTGGGAGAGGATAAATGGGAGTGAGAATAGGCGTGTGTATTTTTAAACTTGCAGGAGGATGCATGCTTTTTTTATTTATTTTTTATTTTAGGAAACGGAAGAACTCTTAACTCTTTTTGTTTTTTTTCCAGTGTATACAATATAAAGGAACATTTGTAGATAAGTAATGCGGATATTATTTACCTGTACAAACATCTGTGCGTATGTTTCTTCTGTATTCTGTAGGAGTGGACATTGTCTTGGATCCACTGGGTGGTTCTGATACCCATAAGGGCTACAACCTGTTGAAGCCGATGGGCAAACTCATCAGCTACGGTGAGTGAGAGCGAGCGAGAGTAAACAGGAAATGGCTAACTTCAGCTATCATTTAGACAAGCATGATCTGGCTTATCCATTGTTTGGTCTGTTACTTCCACCTCGTTTATTACTCCAACTTTATCAGCTGGCTTAACTCTAGGGGCCGGGATGGCTGTTCCACTGTTTATTTAAGCGGTGCACAAGACAGACCAGGCTGAATGAACATTATTTGCTGTATTAAAGTAACGGAATTGAACTTGCAAATGTTGAACAAAACCGGTAACCACAAATTCTAGAAGTGTTGATCCAAACCATTCTATAAAATGATGTATAAAACTCATCCTGTCCCACAAATTTGCTTTTATTTTATTTTTTTAATGTACTTTTGTCTTCTTCACTTGTATCAAAGAACATTTACATCAAAGAACACGTTGTCGATAAATCTGTGCTCGAAATGGGAACTTGTTTTTCCGAATTGTAATCAAATAATTTTTTACCAGGTTATGTCACGTGATCATCATATTCTCTTTTAATTAGCTTTTTAAATGCAGTTTTCTATTAAAGGCATTATTCTGTATATTCATCGTTTACCTTCATCATCATAAGCCAGTGGCTAGCATCAGTCATTCAATAAATTATATGGAAACATGATTATTGAATTCATCAATTAATCATGATTATCTTAAATGTTTGTCGTTTTGCAAATATGAAATTATTCAATTGGGACAAACCTGGTGTAAACTCAAAACGTGTACTAGGATAATTGCTCAATGTTGGTTTTTCGTACTTTTTTTTCATCCCCAGTGTCGGCTGCCTTCCATCTGTGTTGCTGTTTGCACCTTTAAACTTGGCTCTTCATGCTTATGGTTTGCAATTCTCTCTAAGAATTGGATGTCTTCGGGCGTTAATGCAAAACGAGTCTCGTGCTTTCCCAGTTTTATGCTCTTTCTGTCTCTCTCAATCTCTCTACTCCTCCTGCTTGGGCTTATCAGCATCATGGCTGCCCAGTGGAACAATGAAGCCTCTATCTGTCCCAGAACCCAAACTGTGTCCGAATGTAGCAGAATGGGACTTGTCCAAATCTCAGGCAGGCTCTGAGCCCACTTTATGCGTTTGTGAGTGTGACTAGAGTACCCGAGATAAATACATGCATAAAGCGCACTAAATAAAAGGATAGCAGAGGAAACACGAACAAGCCATGGCGTGCTGACCGATATGAGAGCAGATGTTTGGAGAAAAAAGTCGGTTACGGTGTGCAAAGCTCCAAATAGACTAGCTGCGACACCAAAAAACGAGGCATGTAACGAGTCACTAAATAAAAAGGATTCGTAGATACCATGGAACAGTGGCTCGTCAGTCGCACAGAAACCCAGCACACACAAGCTTTTATTCACCATACTTCGAGAACATGCTTAGAATTCAGACACCAAAATTCTTTCAGTAATACGCACACACACTACACAGTGGCCTCATTCATCCTACTAATCCACTTTCCAAATTAAGCGTAAAAGCAACACAATTATTAAAGCTGTACATCACTTTATTTTTCTGTAGCCTCCTAAAAGCTGTCTTCAGGCGCTATTAAAAGTACCCTGCATGACCTTTTCAATCATTTTGTACTTGAGCGGTCTGTTTTGTGGCCAGGAAACTATAAATTTAGATTATATGCCACTAAATTAGCTGCTTTTCAAAATAGGATTAACCAGTCCGCTACCACTAAAACTAGCAGCATCAGCGAGCTTCCTTTAAAAAAATGTGGTTACTGTTTTTTAAATTGGATGATGTAATATCCTAATATGAGCTAGATTCTTAGCAAGCTGTAGAGACCTGACTAGCTTGATGGTAAACTGGATTTTACACTTTAACATTAGCTGAATGATTAGTTAGCAAGCATTCAAAAAGTGTATGGTCATTGTCTCGGACGGTACTGCTTATACATGGCTTGTTTTATGAACTAGCGCAACTCTAGCTAGCTTACTGACAATAGCCTGCAGAGTATCCTAAACCTTCCACCCTACTTACATTAACATGGGAACAGAGGGTGTTTGGGGGGAGATGAACCAAAGGCTCACGTTTAATGTTTCCATGGAAAGCTAACACTAACATGGCTAACAACATTAACACTGCGGTGTTGTGTTTAGGTAGTTATCGAACTTGTTCTATAATTTTAAATATTGAAAACAATCTGGATGGTGGCCATGGCAAGCTGGGCTGAAACAGCTTCTCCTTTTAAATGTCTGGAAAAAGGAGTCAACGTGATTCAATGGGTTTTTTTTTTTTTTACAGAATGTTAGACAACAATGCAATATGATAAGACATTACATAGATGTAGATTCGTCTTTCCTTGGTATGACCGATGCATAGTCAAGCTTCCCGATGTCCTGCTTTCCACAGGTGCTGCCAACATGCTGTCTGGTCAAAAGAAGAACCTGTTTGCCGTGGCTAAAACCTGGTACCAGCAGTTCTCCATTCACACCCTGAGCCTGTGCCAGAACAACCGTGCCGTCTGCGGCTTCCATCTAGGCTACCTGGACTCTGAGCTGGTCACGGACGTCATGAACGACCTGCTGAAACTCTACCAGCAGAGCAAGATCAAGCCACGCATAGACTCCACCTACCACCTCGAGCAGGTGTGTGTAATATTACATTCGTTTGTTTACTTTTGGTCTGCAGGTCAGTCACCTTTTTTTCTCAATCGGGAAAAAGGATCGCTCATCTTGCCTCTCATACTCTTATTACGCACTCATCCTCAACTTGTTCAGTCTGCACATCTGTTGCCATGGCGACGTAGCTCTGTGTTGGGTAAGGAGCTGGCCAGACAGTTTTGAGCTTGCAGTAAAACAGTGCCACCTGCAGAAACCATTTTCTGAACAATTTGAGATTATCTGAAGTAGAAATTGTGGTCATCTGTATAACATAAGGAATTTAATCAAATATTTACCAAATCTAGGAAATTATCATGATCTACTATGACCTATTTAGTGATAGAATGTTGCATTAGGGAGATTTTCCTTGCCACTGTCGCCCCAGGTTTGTTCATTGGGATCAATTTAACACAATTCAGAATTTTATTTATTCTTCTTATTTATCTTCTGTAAAGCTGCTTTGTGACGATGTGTATTGTTGAAAATCGCTTTATAAATAAAATGAAGTTGAATTAAAAGTTAATAAGGCCGTTGCTCTGCAGGAATAGCCTCTTCTGTAAAGCATCTTTTCCTCCTTTAGCGTTTTTGAAGATGGTGTTCGCAGGAATTAGAAATTGATACTTGATCTATAGTTTTGTCTGCCTTCCTTGTGACTCCACTAGTGCGCCTTTTTACCATATGACTTGCTGACCAGATGATTTTTAAATAACGACTATGTACTGCTGGTATCGGTGGATCAGGCTAAAACGTAGTGTTTTACTTATTATACACTTTGTGCACTGTGTAGGACGACAGATAAATGTTTCCTCTGCACAAATTGTTATTTGTCCTCTGGCCCTTTATCAGTGGCACTTCCTGACCACATGATTGTGTTTATAGGTTGGTGGAGAGTTTGAAAGCCTTGCTGTGGTATCGAGTTGTTGACTTTTTACTAATGCTGCTGTAAATGGTACATGAGTATAGCGTGCTAATTTTCACCAGTGCGCCAGCTTTTTATGCCGGCCCTTGTGTACATCTCATGCTTTTCTAGCATTCGGTTCATGTTTAGCAATAGAAAGCCCTTTTGTTAAACTTTTTTTAAATAAATCTTTTTCAAATTATATTTATAAAGCTTCCCCCTCTTGCTAATGTGTGGTAGTAATAGTAGTAGTTAATCATCAGGTTCAGGTTTCTTCAGTTGCTAGGAGATGCCTTTGTTGCTATAGTGTCGGTTGCTAGGTGGTGTGTGAGAGGTGAATGGCTGGGGAAAGAAGGAGAGGAAAGGGCTGGAGTGAGGCGGAATGGAGGACATGTGGCGCAAGGTGGCGATTGTTTGGTTGTGTATTTATTCAGCGTTCTATTTAAGCCGATCTCAAATCCTAATAGTCACACCTTCTTTCTTTTTTGCATTTTCTTCTTATCCTCAATTGGTTACGGGGCAAGTGTGTGCAGTTGAGTATTAGCTCAGCCAGACAGCTCGCTCAATGTTCTTACAACAGCAGATGGAACTACAAGCTGCTCGGTCTTTCTGTATCCCTCTTTCTCACTTTGTCTCCCTCTCTCCCCCTCTCCCTGACTGTGAGCAGGTTGGCGAGGCCATGCGTAGGATGCAGGAGCGGGGCAACATCGGCAAAATCATCCTCACCACTGAGCCCATGAAGGAGGAGCCCAAGAAGGAGGAGCCCAAGAAAGACGAGAAGGAGAAGAAGGAGGACAAAAAGAAGGAGGACAAGAAGAAGGAAGACAAGAAGAAAGATGAGAGCAAGAAGGAGGAAAAGAAAAAGGAGGAGGTTAAGAAGGAGGAGAAGAGGGCTGAGGAGAAGAAAGTAGAAGAAAAGAAAACTGAGGAGAAGAAACCTGAGGAGAAGAATGACGAGGCCAAGAAGGAAGAGAATTGAGAGTTGGGCAGAAGCTAGGTGGCTAATTGGTGGCTGTGAATTGTTGTCTTGGGAGTAGGGGATCATTTAAGTTTGTGCGTGTGTGTACTGTATGTGTGTTAAGTACAGCGTAGTCCAGTTCTCGGCTCAACCCCAGGCAGTTACTCTGGCCTTAAATCATCTTGCACTGAAATTTGTGATCATTTATCCAGCCTAATGTAAGTTGAGAACTCAAGCTGCTCACTAATTAGTGCACACACACACACACACACCATGTAACAGGGAAATACCACTCTATTGTTTTACTCCTATATTACACATCTTCCTTTTTTCCTGTATTCGTGCACTCTTATACTCTGTGCTCTTACTAATCTTTAACTGCGTGCCTTTTGAGGTATGCTGGATCAGTATTACACTGCCAAAGCCACTACTCCATCACTATTTTTTTGCTCCTCAACCTCGCAAACTGCATCACTCCTTCAGCACACTACTATCTCAAGCATTCATTCGCTACCATTTCAAAATTGGATTAAATGCACTGTTTTTGTGTAATAGCTGCATACCCCCAAAGGATTATGGGTAAATGCCAGGGTTGAGCATGAGTCCTTTTGCCATATGTCCCATAAATGTCCAGTCACCCTCTCAAACCCCTACTCGCCTCCCTGTCACATCTGTTCTCCTCTTAGCGAACCTGTTCTGCTTGTTGGACCAGACCCAGTGATTAAGTCAATGACTGAGCCCCACCCAAATCATTCCTTACCAAATAAGGATAAGTCAGTGTGGTTTCTGATTTTCATACATTTTTACCTGCATCTATTAAAGCATGGGAAAAAAAAAATAAAACCGCTATCTAGTTGACTTTATTTAAAAGGTTTCAACCATTTCAGGTTTTTGGAAAAATGCAAGTATTCTGGTCCAGAGAAAAGAAAAAGGCTGTGTGACAAAATTGAGGCATATGCTAAAAAAAGAATACCAAGAATAAAAAAGACGTCAACGTGACATAGTATAGATGATGGTTTTAGTGGCCTGCTTGAGTGTACAATCTTGATCATGCTATACACAAATGAAATCCTCAAGCTGCCTTATATAGGTGTGTAATGAAATCAGTAACAGAACAGCAGTATAAAGGCAAACCCAGGCATTCAGACACACGGTATCGGGTTATTATATTAAGGTAGAAATGCTGAAACGCCACTGAATTGAAGATAAACCCTGAATAGGGTTTTATTTCTGAGCCTCCTCCAGGATTCCACACTAACTGGAGCATTCCACTCAGATCCTTATGACCGCTTGTCCAGTGTATTCATTTTTTTTCTCATTCTGCCTCTCCCTTTTTCTATCTCTTTTTTTTTTTTTTTTTTTTTTTCCTCCTTCAAAAATCACCAGTTGGCATAGCAACAGGCATTTGGCCAGCAAGTAATCACGCGCTTTCCCCCAGACACTTGTTCCAGTTACTTTTTATTCAATTAGTTGTCATTTAAAATCTCTTTATTTGCTGATTTGAAATCCCGTTTGGGTGACGTGTCAGGTGCTAGTCACAAGTGCGAGGCCTGTCAACCTACCGACTCCGAACGCCGTCGTTCAAACCAACTAACTCCTCCCTCTGCATTATGTATGCATCTGTAGCGCTTTACCGCCTCTAGTGGCGACATGGGCGCATTGCAGCAACGTTAGTGCCGTCCCTCAGTCACTGGGTCTGGTTTTTGTTTCGTGCGTGTGAAACGACGAGTGTGTGTGTTTGTTGTGTACAGATGTGGTTGAGAAGTTGTATGGATGTCTGTCTATGTCCTCAGGTCAGATTTAGGTGGGAAATGCATTTTGTATTTTTGTTTCTTTTTGTTTTTGTCTCTCCCTTATGCTATGAGCTAGAACCCCATTGCATTTTATTGCTACAAAATTCTCTCTCTCTCTCTCTCTCTCTCTCTCTGTCTCTCACTCTCTCTCTGTCTCTCTCTGTCTCTCTCTCTCTCTCTCTCTGTCTCTCTGTCTCTCTCTCTCTCTGTCTCTGTGTGTGTGTGTTAAATGGCCTGCGTGTGGTATTTGCACTCTGCTTGTGGATTTTAATGCACTTCTAGCGATGGAAGTCCCAGCCCCACTCCCACAGTAGTCCTCCTCTCCAGTGCTTGATGGCATGTACACACCCTGTGCTCTTGTGCATACACATTCACACATACATTTTGTCCAGTGCACACACTAGTCACAAATAGTTAGCAAAAAAGACAGAACTTCATCTCCACCAGTTTGTTCATCACTGAAAGCGTGTCCATTCATCTCTGCAGGAGGTTACCCAGAAGGCACCGGGAAGCGCGTGATGGCACTGCCATCCATGCCCTAAAGAGTGACCGTGTTCCGACACGAGACCGGCAACTATATTCCAACCCGCGTTCATTTTCAGGCTCATTCTAGTCCATGTTTAAAAAAAGATAACAAAAAAAAGGTGGTTCTATCCCTGTGTTTGTATGGAAAGTGCTTTAGTTCTAAAGCACCATGTGACCCCGACTAACGCTCCAGCAACGGGTGTCCAATCTCATTTGCCCACCTTTTTGTTTCATCATTCTTCTTTTCTGATGTTGGTGTAGTCCGACACTTTGTTTTTGAATGTTTCCAAGTGGAAGAGGCTTCGCTGCACTTCTGTCCAAATGTGAGGAATGACTTTCTCTTAATCTTGATTGTGTGCCAAACTGTGCTTGAGCCTTTACTCCAGCTATTCTTACTACACTGAACGACAAAAGAGAAGGAACACTGAGAATAATTGCCAGTCGCTTTTAAGTTGACTGGCAATAAAAAAAAAAAAAGGAAAAAAATCATTAATTGGTGTATCTGTCGTGTGTGGTTGATCGCATCGCTGAAATTTACTGGTGCTTAAAAACTGGCTTTTTCGCTATCCATGCAAACGCTGTATAGGTCTCCCTGTGCCACCGTTAACTAACACTCACACTACCCTCTCTGGCACACCAGCCAGCTCTGCTCAGATGGGCTGATCTTTCACTCAGTTAATGCTAAAAATGTTACGGTTTACAACTCCAAAAGAAAGATCAGGCAGTGCAGAACTGGAGCTCAGACATAATGGGTTAAGATAGTGGCAGAAAAAAAACAAATAATTTCAACCTGCTGTAAAGAAACAAGTTGTATTTCTCTTCGTCGTTCTTGCGTACAAACCTAGTAAAACCCAGGTTCCACCCCAGATCTTCCATCTCCTTCTCTAAGCAGGGCTGTTCTGGTTCTAGGAACTCCGCCTGGGTGACCTCATTCATGTAGATTCCACCGTTTCCTCAGTCGAACTTTTTTGTTGGTCTTTCTACAGCAAAATAACTCTGAAAAAGCTGTTCTGCAGTTGACCTCAAAGCTCAGTCCCAATTGTATAAACATCTGCTTCATGACTGCATGTGTTCCCCGGCATGAGGTTTATACATAAGCCACGCAGCTCGCGTTTTAGCTCGCGTCCCCTTAGGTCGGGTCCCAGGTCCAATACGAGCGTAGCTGCAGGTGTGTGGGTCTCTGGTGGATACGGAGCTTAACTGTCCGGTTCATGGCCAGAGCAGTTGAGGATCAGCGCCACACTGCTTCCTTTCTCAATTCCGCAGCCACTGTAACTTTCCCAGAACAGGAAACTCCTTTCAGTACTGCGTTTAGCTTTTCAGAGCAGGATTTTGCAAATCAAGCCGCTTAAGCTCATTGGTTTGAACTTTCTTTTTATTTCTACTATAACAAAAAAGAAAAGTGAATATTTAGCATTTTTAGATACGAGTAGATGTGCTGGTTGGACAGGGTACGATTAAGGTTGGTCATATAAAACCATATGACTTTTCCCACCTTAGTTGTGGTTCCTATTATTATAACGACAGATTTGAAGGAATCAAGATTCCTACTTAGATTCTTTAGGCATTTGTATATCAGGACCCCAAATATTGCCATGCCATGACTCGGCACTGTAGTTGCTAGATAACTTCGATTGCTCTCCTTTCTACCTGCGTTTCTATGAATCATCCTTTCTTCCACACACGTCAGAGATGCGACATGCTGTTTTCCTTTTGTTTTTCTCCGATTCCCTTTCAGTGTTCTCTTCAATGTATTTGAGACCCTGTGAGGGGCCGCTGCTTCTGTGCTTTACTCTGGGTTGGATCACGTGTGACTCACACAAAAGTGGTCAAGAGGACCGTAGAGCTTGTTTAACGCTTCTGTGTGTGATGTTACCATTATGCCTTACATGTTTTCCAGGACTAATAAAAGAGCATTACAAAATATGCGGTTATTTGGTTATTCTTTATTTGCATATGCAAATACATTGTGTTGATGCTTTAATTTGCATTATAGAAATATTGACTTCTCTTTAACTTGCAATAATTAGATGATTATCTAAGTGTTTTACTCCCACTGTATTTTATATTCATATATTTAACATAAACAGCACTTCCATGTTTTTGTTCATTTCAGTTAATGTCAGGATTAATGTTTCAATTAACAATCACTTAAATAGGCTGACAGCTTTGATCATTAAAATGTACCTTAAACAATACGGATAATACTTGATGTGTATTATGAGTTATGTGACTATTCAGAAGCAACGGCGTGAGAGACCTGGTATATATTCAGTATGTAACCTAAGGGGTCACCAGATACCAATTTAAGAACAATTGGGGGGTGGTTTTATTTAAATATACGTCGCTTTTGTGTGTAATCTTAAAACAGCCCAAACATATCTCAATGAAATCCGAAAACCAGTAAAGCAGCCTTAAAACAACAAATTGAGTTCAGTTTTTATTGGTCACATGCACATCATTCAGTACAACATACAGTGAAATGCTTTGATTCCGCATATCCCAGGATACAAATTTGAACGCTGGGGTCAGAGC
>JAOUQX010000019.1:12853209-12867142 GCA_028566295.1 Liobagrus marginatus | reverse complement strand
TCAAGGTTTCTTCCTATTTTAGGGAGTTTTTCCTTGCCATCGTCGCCGAAGGCTTGCTCTTGGGGATATATGTCATACATTTTACTCACTTGTTTTCTTCTTATTGTGATTTTTCTGTAAAGCTGCTTTGAGACAATGTGTATTCTTAAAAGCGCTCTATAAATAAAATTGAATTGAAATTGAATTGAATTGAAATCAGACACTATAAAGGAAATTCCGTTCTGACACTGCTGTGTTCCAGCAGTGCTTTAAGCTACAGGCAAAAGAATAATCTGTTTTGCAGACTGAATAATTCATATTTGTGCTATGATGAGAAACAGATACAAAAAAAAACACTTGCAGCAATGTGGATGTAAAATAAACTGATGACCAAAACAGTCTGACTGCGGAATTAATAGGGAAAAGTAAGTTGCTATGCTTAAACACGTCACACTTTTCACAAAGCAAACATTTTTACTGACAAGCCAAGTCTTAAGATACAGGATCTAACAATTCAAGCTTTTATCTTTCAGTATGTAAAAAAACAACAACTTCTAAATAGTATAATTCAGTTATATAAAGGACTTTAATATCTTTAAATCTGACAGGAATCGAATTTCTGCTCAAGACAATGCTATAAAAGAATGACTTTGATCAATAAACAATTAAGGCTATGAAAAATGCATGAAAAATATGAAATACAAGTCTGGGGTCGCAGTTGAAAGATGTTCAATATCATTTAATTGCCCTTAAACTCCCTCAACAAACTGCGGACGACATCTGAAATGGCATGTTTAAAAACACATGTAACACACTGTATTAATATTAACCATGTCACATTTAAAACAAAAAGCAATGTCGTACCTGATGCTCAAATTCTATGTATGTACACCATTTATCCACAAAAAGTTTGTATAAAACATTTTATATTTTTTTATCTGCTATAGTTTATCACCCAGCAACAATGCCACATTCTACTTCTTAATTCTACTGTTTTATAAGCTTACAAAGTAGGTTGGTTAGTAGGATATCTAATGCATGGAAAAGAAAAAAAATAGTTTTTTAAAAGTAGTTACTGCGCCCTCCTCTGGCAGTTGTCTGCTAGTGCAACTGTTTAAAAAAAATCGGATGCCATTTTCTTCTATTAATACCGCCAGCTTTAACGGGGGTCAGCAATATCTTGTAACTGACCGTGTAGTATCTCTGAAAGGGCGTTGGTTTGTTTTATCGTGTTTCCTAATGATATAAAGATCAGAGCCACATAGAAAACTTAATCTGAACAGGTGCTCATTTGAAATAGCTAAAAATGAAAGCAACTTTCTTTGGCCAAAAATGAATAGACGACCTTTTTTAGGCTTTGAGGGTGAGTAGGCCTTTTTCACATATATAATTATTTTAGAAATGAATTAGCCTATTATGTGCTCTTAATGAAATGAAATGACCTGTTAAAATGGACATGGCTAGCTTCAGTGTTTTCACTGTTGATAGAATATGTGGGCTCACAAAGTAACTCTGTTGTCACTATTTAAACATTGTTGAGCTCTTAAACTATTTATTCTTTACACCACATCTTCAGAACTCGGGCCCATAACTATATTTGGACAGCAAGCTTGTTATAGTCACAGCATGTCCAAAAAAAGTGCTGTCATTTAATGGACTATACAAAGACCAAGTGTATACAGACCTTAGTGAATAATAAAACTTATTATATGAAGATAATAAGGAGATCTTAACCATAAGCTTTTTAAAAGCTTCTGAGACATATCATCTCTTTTCCACTGTACGCCATTGTATTTCTTGGCAGATGTATAACTCGGTGGAATGTCTCAGAACACGTTTGCTTTCACATCAACGACACTACGCTCTCTGCGGCTGGAACAGGAGCTGCAGGACTGGCAGGAAACACGGCGGGCACTGGAGCACAGGAGGGTAATGAGTAGGCGGCCACTGCCAGCTGCACCTCGGCTCAGGCATGGGACAGAGAGGATCCAGACAGTGCGAGCCGATCCACCTCAGATTCACTGCAGAGACCCGGTTGTCCACGACACCTTTATGTACGGAGATATGAGGAGTGTTTACGCTATACTTAAAGAACCTGGCATGGTAAATGCCTTGATGGAGATTGTCCATGAGGAGATGCTGTGGACACCAGAAATGGGTAGAAACACACACTAAAATACACTGGTCAGATCACTGGTTGGTTGACATCAATAACATACAAAGAGCAAAGATTTAATAAAAATTAAGAACTAAACTAATTGCTTTCCAATGCCGGCATAGCAGTAGTGTCTGAGGTTTAACTAACTATGATTGCAATAATACTTTCATACTTATTGTTTATCTAAACAATATATATCCGTCTATCATGGGAGCAATAACAGTAGCCTGAGCTTATAATCTTTTTTTTTTTTTTACTCTAAACACTAGGCATGTGGACTTTGTCCTCTAAAGTGAAGCAGACGTCTGCCCTGCGCCTGGCTGCCAGCAGGGGACATTATGCATGCGTGGAGGAGCTGTTATTCCGGGGAGTGGAAGTTGATGCTGACCCTGGGGGTCGTTCAGCTCTCCATGACGCCTGTTCCGGGGGACACCATGCCTGTGTAAAGCTGCTGCTGGAGCATGGAGCAGACGCTAATCTGCTATCAGCTGACGGCGATGCACCGCTTCACCTGTGCAACACTGCTGAGTCCTATGCGTGAGAGCGTGAATGAAGAGTTCATTTGTTTTGATGCTCAAAGTTTGAAATCCCCTGCTTCAGTGATTAATGTGAATGTTCGAAATATATCGAAGGAGCCTATGTTGTACATTGTTTCTTGAAAGGAATAGGCAACATGTTTATCTGATGCCCTTATCCATAAAAGCTTATATATATATATATCTTATGTCCAACTGAGCAGTTAAGGGCCTTGCTCAGGGACCCAGCAGGAGCAGCTTGGTGGTGCTGGGAATCCTATTCAGATCTTATTTATCAAATACACATATATGCACTGAAATGGTTTTATTCCGCATATCCAAGCTTACGAATTTGGGGTCAGCGCAGGGTCAGCCATAATGTGTGGCACCCCTGGAGCAACTGAGGTTAAGGGCCTTGCCCAAGGACACAATGACGGTAACTTGCCTGGTGTGAGGCTTGAACCCGGATCCTCTGATCCCTGACCCAGAGCCTTACCACCCTCTGATCCTCAGTCGTACCACATAGAGCCTTTGCCACCACAACCCTCATTCGAACGCACGATAAGTAAATTTGCAGTATTGCCACTGAACATTTTAACAAGAAAAAGTCGGAACAAAGTTAAATAATACGTAATTCTGACTTTGAAAATGCTTTGACTTGTAACACTTGAGTTTTTCACCCCTGCTTAAGGTTTATTATATAATTAAAGCCCATGCTCTGCAGGCCATTTAACTATTACACATATGTACGTATGTATTTTTAATTACAGCTGTACAGAGCTGCTAGTCGCCATGGGTGCCAATGTAAATGTGACCCAGCGTGATTCGGGCCTCACGCCGCTGCACTTGGCGTGTCGAAGAGGTCTGGAGGAACATGTTAAACTGCTGCTGGCTCACAAAGCTGACGTGACTGCACAGAACCGTGAGGGTGAGACCCCGCTGAATGCCACATGTGCCGGAGCTGAGAGGCCAGCTGAGGCTGCGCGATATCTGGCTGTGGTACAGAGATTGCTGCAAGCTGGAGCACACGCACACACAGCAGGGAGGAAGCAGCACACTGCCATACATAACGCCTGCAGTAACTGCAACTATCAGATTGCTGATCTACTTCTGCAGCATGGAGCATGCGCAGATGCAGCCAACTGCGCAGGATACACACCTATGGACTGCCTGCTGCAGGTAAGGTAGAAGAAAGACAGAACAGAAATAGGGTACTGTGAATTGTAGGTATCAGTTCTTTGAATCAGTTATACCAACAGTTTTTTTGGTATTGCTATTTAATTAAGCAGGTTTAAAAACAATGGAAAACTGCATTATAATATAGAAAAAAAAAGTTTTTTCCTCACTTGCAAATCCCATTCACACAAACCCTTTTTGATTTCTATTGATGGATACGGTGCCAGCCTGCTGCACAGCTCAATGCCCACTTATTTCACATGTGGAAATGTATGGAGTAATGTATTGTTCTGCCATATTTATTAAATATTTCTATTATATATATTATTATTATATGCTGGAGCATTAAAAAAACAAGCTTAGGCTTGGTCTAGTGATATTGGGTTTCTTCTTAAAACAGCTAGTGATCGTATTTTAAAATACTTTGTTTTCAATGTGCAGGCATTTGACCCTTTATTGTAGAGCATGACTTCAAATATTGAATTTATAGCCCTTATTTCTCTTTTTACAGGTGATCGAGGATTATCCGGACCAGCAGCCTGAATTAATCGCTCGTTCACTTCTCAACCACGGAGCAAAGCCTCCTTCCACCAGAGTAAGTTGGCACGGTAAAGCCTCGGAACGGCACGACAAAATATTTCAGACTAAGATAAATGTATATAGAGTAGCAACTCATATTTAAGAACTCCTACAGCAATGCACCTAATTAATTTGATAATTTTATAATAAACTTTCTTTTTAAATATTTTTGTAGTGAATTAAAAAGTTAAATATTCATTTTAAACTACTTTGCCTTTAACTATACCTTTGAGTTTGGGCCTGTGTGTGTGTGTGTATTGTTAGCACCTGAAGTTGTGCCTTCTCTCACCTGCCACTCTGGAAGTGATGCTGAACGGGTACCCAGTGGTGCCAGACTGCCAGGACTGGCTACAGGAAATTCCAAATGAGATCCTAAAGGTATTTTACTCCACTTTGTACACTTTATAATAGGATTTCTGATTTGATCCAACTATAGATTTCTTGCTGATCCTCAGGAGAATAAGTGCTTCTTCGACTCAGTTCAGCGGATGAGTGGGCAGCCTCGAACACTCCAGCACATCTGTCGATATACTCTGAGAATCTGTTTGGGTCCACAGTGCCACTCTGCCATCGATAAGTTAAACATCCCATGTGCGCTTAAAGAGTATCTTCTGCTGCAGATTAAAGGAGAGCTTCAGTAATACGTTAAGAGGAAAACAGACAAAAACATAAATTCACATGCAAAAGAACTATGGAAGCATTTATGTATGAACTGGCTTTATTCTAAGACCACTGATTCATGGATGTGCGGTTAGCGCTCCTGCCTCACAGCAAGACGGTCATGGATTCGATTCCAACCCAGAGTTTCTGTGTAGAGTTTGCATGTTCTCCCCATGCTTGCGTGGGTTTTCCCCGTGTACTCCGGTTTCCTCCCGCCTCCAAACACATGTGATTGTACATAGGTGAATGTGTTACTCTAAATTGTCCATAGGAGTGAATGTGTGTGTGTGAACGGTTATCTGTCTCTAAGTGTTAGTGCTGTGATTAACTGCCGATTGTACAGGATGTACTCCGCCCTAACTCGCACACTAAGTTATCTGGGATAGACTCCAGCGCCCCCACGACCCTGAACAGGATAAACGCTTTTATGCATCCATAAAATGGATGAATGTTTGAATTATTATATTTAAACGATAACCAGCATAGTAGAAAATATGCAAAACACTATTATTCTTCTTATCAGCTACATAATCCGTATTATCTCGAAGATAATAAAGCAAAAAAATTATTAAATAAACCCACCTGTAATAGTACAGAGAAATTACTTTGAAAGACCCACTAATTAAAATAGCGATGAACAAAGTTAAATGCCTGACAGAAAACCTTTTTCTCCAGTACAGAAAAATACATTTTTATTTTTAGAATTTGTTTACAATTCAAATGTAGTCATTCAGATGTTTAATTAGTTATTGATAAATAAGATTGAACTGTAGCTATTTAAATTAAATGTCGAAATAAAATACATTTCTTTATATGGCCACATACTGTATATGATATTTAACTAGCATATTCAATTTTTTGCATGCTTTGCAAATTTATGAATGATTTCGATCTCATAGTCCCATTAAAGTACACGTCTTACAACACAGGTTCCTAACTCAGGTACTAATTAAATAAAACATAAGAACAAACAGAAAAATAAATTCCCCAGCCTAGTGGCGATTTACTGATCATGGTTTCGATGGTCGATGTATCTTCCCTTACACGAAAAACCCCCCGCAGTTTCCCAACTGCTCAAGCAGACCGTATTAATGAAAGTTGGTACGATTAGAATTCATTAATATTATTATTATTTTTATTATTACCTAAACAGTCTATCGTATTTCTTCTAATTTATCTGGCAACCACCCTTAGAGTTAACGGATTTTCTATGGTTGTATCTGGCAACCCGATCCTGACGCCCAGTGGTGACGCAACGTCAGCTGTCCGTGTTTGTTAATTAGACGGGAGGTGCTGTGGCGGCGTTGGAGCTGAAATAGCATCATTACTAAACTTTCAAGAATGATTTAATGACGGTAAATTTCTTTCTTTATTTCCCCAACAAAAGTATAAATGTGTCCAATACTGTATTAAGCAACACAGTTTCAAATTTTGACCAGTGCTGTAGCAATGTCCGAAGGTCGTCCTTACCTTTCTGTAGCTCGTTAGCACTAGCACTTTAGCAAGGTAGCTTAGCTAGGTGCGCTAACGTGCCAATATGTATATCCTTCTGCCGTTGTTGTAATCCAAGTCCACATATTTTGTGTACATTTTATGCTATATATATATACTTTTTTTTAAAATATACTTTAATTTGCAGAGCTTATGAAATTAGCCATAGTGCTAAATAGCCACAAGTTAGCCGCGGAAGAATGTACTCAAAGTTTTCGGAGAGTTTGACAAACGCTTTTTATGACGAGTTACTGGCTGATATCAGTAATAATGCTATCAGATAGCTAGCAGTTTATGAGAACTATTTACTGATGTAAATGTTATAATAACCCTAAAGTTGATCATTTTCTAAGATATATCTGAGTTGGTAGCTGTGTCACGTACAGCACTTGTAATGACTAACGAGCCTTCAGGCAAAAATAACACCTTTTTATACAGTACCTCTAGAAATGAATAACACATGAAATGGCATTAGTGAGCCCGTGCGCATAAAATATTTATAAATAACATGCTATTGGAGAATTGTACAGCTCAATTGAATTCATTTATTTTTTCATGTGTATGTAATGTGTATTACATTACATATGTATGTATGTTGGAATGTATGTATGTATGTTGGTATGACTGTATGTATATGTATGATTGTATGCTTGTATGTATGCATGTATGATGGATGTATGTATGTATGCGTGTATAATGTGTGCAGGTATGCGTATATGGATGCGTGTATGTGTGATGTATGTAGTATGTATGTATGATGTGTGTATGTATGTACGCGTGTATAATGTGTGCATGGATGCGTGTATGATGCGTGTATGTATGTGTGTATGCATGATGTAGGTATGCATGATGTATGTATGCATGTATGTATGTCTGAGGTATGTATGAATGATGTATGTATGTATGTATGATGTATGTATGGTGTGTGTGTATGCATGTTGTGTAATATATGTATGTATGTATGATGTGTGTTGGTATGTGTGTATGTATGATATATAGTATAGTATATAACGTATATAGTTACAAGATAGAACCATCTTGTTTAACATTAGAATATACCATGGAATGTTTTGCAAATAGAGTAGATTGCTTTAATCATATGTCTGTAAAAATTGTATATGCTAATATAAATGAATGCTTTTTCAACAGAGGGAGTGAGATGGCAGTGTGTGCTCTGTCGATGTTGGATGGCCTGGGTGATGAGGCCACAGCGCTGGGAGGTGTGCTTATTCTGCTGCTGGCGCTGGTCCTGGCCTGGCTCTCCACCCATGTGGCTGATCGAGGTGATCACATCCTGGGTACCATCCTCACCGTGGGTGCCCACGCCTCACTCATTGGCCTAGGCCATGACAGCTATGCGGTCGCTCCATCCAGCTCAGAGTCAGGTGAACAGCAGAGTGAGGAGACAGATGAGGAGAAACAGGAGGAGGAGGAGGAGGAGGAGGACGGAGAAGGGGGAGAGGAGCTGCTGGATATCCAGGGTGGCAGAAAGAAAATGAGCCGAGAGCTTGGGGGGGAGAATGAAGGCACGGAGGATGATGAGGACGAAGGCACGAGCATCACTGTGCGACTGAAGTTTCTGAATGATACAGAGGAGCTTGCTGTGCTGAAACCTCAGGATACAGTGGGAGAGCTGAGAAGGTAAGAATATACAGATCACTGACCCTAGTTTATGTATCGCCAGTAGTAATAAATCTTAAACATTTATTGGAGATTGCTTCCTGAACAGCCCGCAAGTAAAATACATGCAGTGTGTTTTACAGTGATTAATTGAGTTAATCACAGTTATAAACTGTCATTAATCGTGAATAATCTCATATTTAAAATAAAGAAATGGCTAACAAACTAGTTTAGCAAAAATGTGTTT
Organism: Liobagrus marginatus; assembly: GCA_028566295.1. Classification (NCBI taxonomy): domain Eukaryota; kingdom Metazoa; phylum Chordata; class Actinopteri; order Siluriformes; family Amblycipitidae; genus Liobagrus; species Liobagrus marginatus. The sequence continues at coordinate 12,858,717 of JAOUQX010000019.1, read as the reverse complement.
AGTTTATATACTGTAATATAGCGAGTAGCGCATGCCTGTTGTGACATGCGCAGCTTGTACGGGGAATTCGGCAACTAAGAGTTGACAACGTGAGGGCGGCTGCACGAATTGTTAATATACGTACACGAACAAAGAACGCCTGTATTCTGTGTATTTATATGCCGTCCTAACATTACAATCAACCTCTTGTTCTGTAGTCTCTGCCAAGTTAACATTGGCGCCATCTGCTGCAGCACCTCCCGAATGGCAAGTAGCTTCTGTCGCAGGCTTACAAAAACACAGTGTACTTTGTGTTTGCTTGTGTTTCATGTCGTTTGATATCAGAGGGATTCGGATGAGTTGTTTTCTAATTTGCATGCTTTGAATGACCGCTAAAGTAGGTGACGTCAGACCCTCGCGATTTTTAAGTGGATATACGGAAATCCTTTAATTTCCTAGTGCGTCTGTCGTATACCTGCGTATCAGCGTAGACTATACCATTGACCTTAAGGTTAATTAAGCTGTAGCCAGGTACCTTTGTGCCCCCCACTTTTGATCAGTGTGATGAACCAACAGTTTGAAAACCACCGCAAAGACAACTTTATTTATAAACCTATTTGTTTTTAATTGTATTTGTGGTTTTGATTTAAGCGATCATTGGCTAAAAAACTCCAGTAATAAAGGTGGGTTGAGATTTACACTACTATAATGGAACAAAAAAATCACACGCAGAAAATTTTGAAAATCACTGTGTTGTAATTTACTGCATAGTATAGTCTGTCTGAAACTGTGCATATGCAGCTATAGTGTAAATTTTTTTTTGGTGATCTGTTATCTAGCTTCCTACTTTTACTTTTCGGGGATCTTTGGGTAAGCTCAGTCGAATGCATATGGCAATAACCTGGATCTATCATTTTAAGACATCAAATCATTCTCTGTCCTCAGTAAGTACTTCTCTGGACGTGAACATCAGATCAAGCTGATCTATCAGGGTCAGCTACTGCAGGACCCACGACGCACACTGCTCTCACTCAACATCACCCATAACAGCGTGCTGCACTGCCACATCTGTCAGGCTCAGAGTCCGGCCTTGCCCCAGGCCGAGCCGGACGACGGGCAGCGTGCTCCCCCTGGAGTGGGAAGTCTGCGCTCGTATGCGCTCACGTTCAGCACAGGCAGTCTGGTGGTCCCCGTGTTTGTGGTGCTGCTAGCCGTAGTCTGGTATTTCCGCTTCAACTACCGACAGCTGTTTACGGCCCCAGCCACCGTCTCGCTGGTGGGAGTCACCGTCTTCTTCAGCTTCCTCATCTTTGGCATGCACAGCCGTTGAGGATACAAAATGAAGAAAGGAGACAGGTAAAAGAATAAGGGTAAAATATATTTTATTCATTCTGTTGAAATGTGTTTAAGAGAAGGAAAACAGCAGCTGAGTGATGACAAATTGTAGCAGATAATGTACTCAGGGAGCCTTCTGGCTTCTGGTGCCATTTAGATGATACCTGGTGTGTGTGTGAGTGAAAGAGAGAGAGAAGAAAAGTGTGGTGGTGATGTAATTACGCTTCAGATTTGTGTACGCTTTATAATAATCCAATCTCAACATGGGGTCGAGTTTGCTCTGAATTATTGTTTATCTGTGAGCGTTTCATGGAAATGAGCTCCATGACAATTTTGTTGTTAGTATGTGTGAAAGTAACAAATAGCGTACAACATAATCTATCTATCGTATCTGTATATGCAAGAAATCCATCTTGTCTCTCAGCACCAAGTCAGAGCTAAACTAAACTTATTTCCGCAGTTTTCAAAACTAAATAGCTGCTTAATCAAAACTCACTTTTGCGGTATGACTAAAAAAAGGTCAATTAGTGAACATTTTAAAAGCATATCTAAGACAAATAAATTTAGTAGTTAAGCTGGCAGCCATAATTTGAGAGCATCCTGCGGAACAATAGTTAAGTTATAATTGCTTTGTTTACCATATCTATATAGACATTAGGTTGGAAAACGCCAGAGTATTTTGTACAGGGCTGGGTTGTTTTCCAGCTATGGCTGCCCTATCCACTGCAGATTACCTGGATCATGTGTGTTCAGTCATTATGAATCTGGGAGATACCAATTCACTTTACCTTCATCTGAAATGATATCGTTGATATTCTACTTGAGTTCTGGAACAAAGTTAATTACTTAATGAACACTGGATACCCAGCCCTGTCTGTTAATGACTGTTTTGTTTCTTTACATGCATCACTTTAGCTGGACAGTTTCAATAACCGACCACATATCGAAGATAAGTGTTTGTTTTATGCAAAACCATAACAACTAATCTTCATTTCTTAACAAGCTCGGTTGTGTGTTACACTAATCATTCAGCATATTTATTTTTGGATTCATTTGTGCATGAATAGAAATGATGCATAGCAGACCAGCTCATGGTCCATTCATTCAATCTTTTTTGTTTTCAAAAGGGGGAAATTCTTATTTCCAAGTATTAAAACTATTTGTTCTCTAGCAATACACATTGTGCTTTGCGTGCATGAGAATTAAATCAATCAAAATGACTACGTTTTGTATATAATGTAAGAAAGGTGAAAATTAAAGCATAGATGATAGTTGTCTTTTTACTTTGCTGTACATTAGTACCAGCTATGTATTACATTTTGGCAGTACATGGCGTTTGGGGCTGTAACATTTACTTTGTCCAGTAGTAGACTGTTTTAGTAACGTGCTCATTTTGCCCTAAAGCACTAACAGCTATCAATGTTACTGCACTTAAAAGATCGACACTAGCAACACACCAAGCTTTATTAACAATACTACAGGACGTTCAGCACGAAGTAAGAGAACCAACGGCAGCATTGAAAACACGCCACAAGTTCCTATGTGCGGTAACAGTGGAATCTTTTCTTCCTTACTGCAGAAACATTTTACAGTGTTTATAGAACATAACCAGAAATAACACAAACATCTTTCATTACTTATGAATAAGTGCTCTAAAGACTCAGAGAACGCAGGCAAACAGTGTGCATGTCTATAACACACGGCGAAAACAATGTTATACTGTAAATAAATAGTGCAACATATACTACAAAATATTAACTATAAGACGGCAGAAAACTAGTGTGTCGATTGGAACGGAATAATTGGCCTAAAGCTATAACAGTGAGCATCATTTAGCAGGAAGCAGTAAGACTGTTCTAAAACCTTAATCATCAATGAATTCACATCAATCACAATTCAGCATTAGCATTCAGATTTAACTGGACACGGCACACCCATGCGAACATCCTGCTTTGAAATAGCAAAGGAAAAAGAGCAGAATTTGGTTTAATAAACATGGTAAAGTTTGTGTGTGGCATTCTTTTAGTTCAGGTCATCATAAATATTAGGGGCCGGGGGAAGTGGAGGTCTGGGTCTCTTCTTACGATTTGACAAAGCAAATGTACTCTGTGAGCTGCTACTGCTTGTGCCTGCCCCACCCAGTCCACTCACGCCGCTGCTCCCTCCGACTCCTCCACGCTCACCTCCTTTTTCCCTCTCACACACTCCCACACTACTCATAAGTAGAGAGCTAGGTTTCTTCTTTTTCTTCGGCCTTTTAGAGTCTGAGTTATTAGTACCTAGGAGAATAAGAGCATAAAAGAATGTAATTCTATTAACACAAGAAAGGCATCAGTATGGCATTAATAGTATGTTTACAGAATAATAGGTTTCAGTTTGATTGATAAGCGTGTTTTTAGGGCTATAATACTTTTATTGGCTTTTTAACTGCATTTTACTTTTAGTTTAGAGGTTGAGAATTTTTTCAATATTAATGAGTCATTTTACTATTAACCCACGGTACTACAATATAATATTCATAGACCACACTGAAATGTACATTTTTTTTCCAGTCTTAAAGAGTCTGGGGTATATATAAAAATAAAATTAAACAATCATTTTACAGTGTATCCAATCACATACTGGCTTTGGAGGAGGCGGAGTCTGAAGGTGAAATGTCAGAGGATCCATCCCACTGGAGGCGGGACATGATGAGCTGTCCATCAGGAGCGTCATACCCATCATTATCCAGCACTGACTCAGGGTCGGGTAGAGTAGACCTGTCAATCAACAAGCCAAGATCACAACAGACAAACCATATGAATATAAACGGCAAAAACAAAGAAAACTGAAGGAAAAAAAAAGTTAATAGATTAATATATTTCTATGCTTTAAGATAGCTGTTAAATCTAGACCTGGAAATTGATATTGGTGCTTACATAGCTAATTTAGAAGAATTTATGTATGGTGGATGTGCTGCATACGCTACGCGAGAACTGGAAAGCTCATTTTTAGAGAGAAATATGTTGATCTGGAAAGGGAATAAATGTTTATACAAGAAACTCATTTTATGGATGTCCAACTTCAAATGTTCAACCGCAGAAAGTAATTTAGTTTCTGCTGAACTGCTCTCGTACGAGAGGAATAAAACCGTTCGGGATGTGTTGTTAAAGAAGAATAAGCCTCATCCTGGATTATTTTTCTTTAACAGCATTCCCAGTTTTATTCCTTAGATAGAGCAAGATATATAGCTTCCAGTACATAACAGCAAAGTACTCCTCACTAAGCAAATATTCAGCTATTTAATATATAAAGATATAAACGCTAGTAGTCATTGTAGCATTAGTATCATCAGCTGTGTCCCGTCCAGGCCCACACATTTGCTTCAGTTTACTGTGTAACAAATCTGTTCATCTTGGAATGTGCACAAAATTAGATGTAATTGCTAAAAACACCTAGCTATGTCCTAAACCTACTGTTTTTCACCAAGGGAGAGAGAAAAGTAAAACTGGAGGAAGAGATGTAATGGCAGAGGGGATAGACAGGTGAGATAGTTCCCAATTCAGAAACTCGGGCATCACTTCCACTTGCTCTATAGGGAATCTCACAACACAAGCGTAACCAAAGCATCAAGTAACCAAAAACTAAACTACAAGAAGAAGTGAAAATCTTTCCAAATTGTAACTTTTTTGTTAAGGCAGGGAGGTGGAGGGAGGCTTAGGGTGAAACTCACGCGGACGGCCCCAGGAGGAAAACTCTGACTGCCCTCCTCTGCTCGTCCGTGTGCTGGGGACAGCGCTGGGACCTGCCAGGACACAACGTGGCATTATGCACTGCATCACACGCACTGCCTGTGGATAAAGACTTTGCCAGCAACCAACAGGATGCGACAGCAAGCTCTTTGGTTAGATATTAGCGGTTAGTTAGGACCAGTCTTGGGTGCTGGCAGATGTCTCTGGAATGCCACAGGATGAACAACAGGCAGTGCTTGGTCTGACCAAATTGAAAAACTAATTCTCCAATCAGAATGGAAATACTTTAGTTTGGTGAAATGTTGGAAATCAAAACAAAAAAATATGCCGAATAAATATGAATGAGAGCCGATTAAATATTTCCTTTCAGAAACGGTTGCATTAATATACAGTGCCTTGCGAAAGTATTCGGCCCCCTTGAACTTTGCGACCTTTTGCCACATTTCAGGCTTCAAACAAAGAT
>JAOUQX010000019.1:12820882-12834487 GCA_028566295.1 Liobagrus marginatus | reverse complement strand
ACAAATGAACGTGCATGCAAACAATGAACCCCTACCGTGAAACAGAACCAAAACGTGACACAAAACAAAAACATGAACGGCACCGACGCGTTAACTGTCCACTCAGCATAAATATCACCCCAGTGGCGTCTGTGCACGTCACATTTATATTGAAGAAAATATCGCAATAATTATTGTTTTCGTTTTATCGCCCAGTGCAATTATTATCACTTCGTTGCTGCTCATACGCAACCAATAAATTACTAGAATGTAGCTATATCTTTGTGTGCCTGTAATGGACATTTTGTCATGATCCTTACCTCTTTTGAGACCTCAAGCCATTTCTGTTTGCACATTTCACCCGAGTACGTGTTAAAAGCAATTTTCCCCCAGTCAAGATGAGTTTCAGTTGTCTTATACTTGGTCAGGTCTTTCTCTGGAAGATTCACCTTCATGCAGTCCAGGAGTTTCAGCAAATCCTCCTGGGCCCAAACTACAACTGTGGAAAGGCAAGGTTGGAATTTACCATTTGCACAAGTAAAATAACTGTCCATGAACCTGCAAACTGGCGACATTATCCTACCTGGCTCTTTACTGGTGGAATCCATGTCTCCATTCATTCTTGAATATCACTTCTAGGGACATAAAAATATAAATGCTTAGAATTATATACATTTTTTTTTTTTTTTTTTGGGCTTTTTATGCCTTTAATTGATAGGACAGAGTGAAATGAAGTGGGAGAGAGATTGGGGAAGGGATCGGGAAATGACCTCGGGCCGGATTCAAACCCGAGTCGCCCGCAGCGCAAATGAGCCGACTATATGCCAGCGCGAGTGCGCTACCGCTGCGCCACTCCGCCGACCGAATTATATACATTTTACAAGTTTACAAAACTATTAAAAATGCAATTAGATAATTGTGCAAGTAATTATTTAATTCATTTTTGTAAATCTCGTGTTTCATTCATTTTTGCTTATTGTTTCAATCCAAGTAAACATCCATAACATGTCATTTCAGCAGCACAGTTCTGTCCTTTGGCTAGGTTGTGGGGCTAATATCTACCAAAAAATTCCCTGTAAAAAAAATCAGGGGGTTGCCAGTTGAAAACCCAACACAGAAACACAAAAAGGACCATATAGTCTTAATTCTAGGCCATTTTGCAAAAGTAAATAATTTGAGATACAGTTCAAATAGAACAACGAGCCCCCCCCATCCTGACCATGTTCTACAGAGGGACCATTGAGGGCATCCTGAGCAGCTGCGTCACCGTCTGGTTTGGGAACTGCACCGCATCGGACCGCAAGTCCCTACAGCAGATAGCGAGGAGATCATCTGGGTTTCTCTCCCCTCAATCATGTATATTTACACTTCACGCTGCATCCGGAGTCACCAGCATTGTGGCGGACCACACACACCCCTCACACTCACTCTTCACCCTCCTGCCATGTGGAAAAAGGTACAGAAGCATTCAGGCCGCTACAACCAGACCGTCCAACAGTTTTTACCCACAATCCATCAGGCTCAACACGAACTGAAACACTCGAAAAACACTCATGCACCGCCACTTTAACACAGTCACCTTAACACTGTCAACAATTTAAGTCACTGTAATACTGTTTCATAACATCATCTACTGTTCCACTATTCAATGCTGCTACTGTTTACACTAATCACTTTACTGTACTAAATAATTGCTGCTAGTTTAACTTAACTTGTTGCACTTTGTGTTGTACATAGCTCTCTGTTCTGTTTTGTGCAACTTGTGTAGCATCATGGTCCTGGAGAAACCTTGTTTCGTCCCGTTGTGTATTGCAACAGCTGTATATGGTGTAACGACAATAAAGCTTCTTGAACTTGAAATATTAAAACATTAAATCAATTACATAAAACGTATTTAATTATTCCTGGACTAAATGTATTTAGAATTTAGTTTGATTTAAGGCACATGACGCAGGAAACCATTACAGTATATATAAACCTAAAGGAATGAGTGCTTAGTCTAGGAGTGGAATTAAAACCCAGCCCAACACATAAGTTGTTCATTACGCCGCCCCTAACCGTTTACGCTGCATTGGGAGCCAGAGCCCATTGCCTGTGACTGCTTCAAATCTCAAATAACTCTGCACTCGATACGAACAGAGCAGTAAAATCCGTCTAATCTTCCATTTTGTCTTCCCGCTCTAAGACTGTAGAGAGACTGCAAGTCCGCGGACATTTTGAATCGTCCGCGGACAGTTTAATCGCCTACCGGTCGTTTTTGCTGTGGAATGGCATTTTTGCCGAGCGGAGTGGATGCTGGGTGGTAACGTTACGGCGGAAGGAGGAAGGACGGGCAGCTGGAGGCGACCAGCTGATTACGGAATGGATCCGCTCTCTTTCGCTCTCGGTCGAGGCGGGAACGAAGGCCAGTAAGGAGACATGACTACAACATGCACAGACTCGAGTCCGCCTCAGTACGTACGGAGCGCGAGGAGCTCCGCTTCCGCCATGGAGGGGGTTTCTGAGTCGCACGCTACTACTATTATTACGCGATCCGTTTCTTTGATTAAGCGTTTAAAACCAAACTCAATTGAAATGAACAATACGTCATTTTTTGAACCACTAGTCGATGTTTGTAAACCCACTGTGTGGGTTTTGGTGTGTGGAAGTGTTGATTTAGCCACACAGCGACTCGACAGTTTTTCCGGGGCGAGGCGCTGCCATTACTGAAGCTGTAACGGTAATGGCGTCGCCTGAACCGACCTGAGCTGGCTGAGCTCGAACTAGTCACGAAGGAAATGCTAAATCAACCAAAATACCACAAATTAAGAGAATCTGCTAAACCTACACATTTGTTTAAAGGAATAGAAAATGCGAATACATTTACGTGCTTAAATGTATTTTATTAACCGTTACCAATGCCTCCTTTTTATATGCATTTTCAGGTAGAACAGATGGTGAAATTTCTTTCCCAAGTTGAGTGGAAAATATTAAATTAACGCTAGGTGAAAATCAAATCTGCATAATATAAGAATATACATAACAAATAGTAGTTTAAATAACCTAATAATTGACAAAAAAGGCAGATAGCATGCGTCGAGTGCTAAGCGACCTATCACTGACCTACACTAGCTAGGCGGCTAGGACTGGCTAGCTAGCTAGCTTCAGGTCCCCAGAACCGAAAAGAGCGTAGAGCCATAAGTCAGCAAAAAACAAACAAACACAAAAGACCATTACAAACTGAAAATCTAATGTCAACATTCGGGTTAATCAATTTTACAAACATTACCGTCAAACTCGCCCTTTACCTCGAATTTCTATTGACGTCGAGTCAACCGGAGTAAAGGCGAGGTGTTGGTCGCCGTATGGCGGCGGTTGGAAAGCTGGTGCTTTTTAATGGCTTGGAGGACAAGAATAAAGAAAATTTAATTTTACTAAGCTCTAATCGCGTTGTCCAACTTGCAATGGTGTTTAGTTTAAAAATATATGACAAATTTTCAGTTAAAGAGGTAAACGCACAAATTTAAAGCGTAACATGAAAGAAAAAATATGAACAGCCGAGACTGCGAGCAAGTCGCTGGCGTGACGACTGTTCTAGAGCAGCCATGCTTCTTCCACCTCACGGTGCTCACAATCACCGCGCTGGTGAGGGTGAAACCTATTAAAACGTTAAGCCATGGCTTAGGAACTTACCCGAATATCTTTAAACAACAGCAGTCGAGAGACGGGTACGCGAAAGATCACGAGCTCGTGTTTCTTGGTTGTGAGAAGTCGCGCGACCGAAAGAGAGGACGAGCCCGTGTGGTGAGGTATTTAACCGAAGCTCCCTGATGGCTAACCAGAGGCGGCCGGTTCTGCTCGCATACAGTCCTCACTCGGCGTGGAAATAAACGAGGAACGCGCCGATTTCAGTCGCATTTATCGTTATCTTAATAGTCGTTTTGTGTTATGGTCAGGACAATCAAATAAAAACAAAAAAACCTAATGAATCGGATATTTTTGTCGTTAGTGTCTCGCGGACGGGAAATTCGTGTAAGGCGACTTCGGAGTGTACTCTATCCCACCCTGCACCAAGCAACGCGGCTTTAAAACAATGCGTTTGAAAATTCAAAAACAGAAATGTTTAGTCTCGTATACAAGTGGACAAGGTCAACAAAAACAAATTTAAACATAAACCTGGCTGTAGTTTACCTCAAACAAACAGTTTTTAACCCAGCGGTTGTTGAGACGAAGAAGATACAGGCGGCGGCGAATTCGACCTGTCGCAGCGCGCGTGGTTGGAAACTGCTTGTGTGGAACGAGGGGAGGGTTGAACGTTGGCCAGCCGCGCCGCCAGTCCAGGGCACGAGGCTCCTCCAGTCCCCGCAGAGCCGCGAGACTTTTTTCCCCCCCGCCTCCATCTCTCGCGCTCTCTCCCTCTCCCCCTTTTCCAGTCAGCGCGAGCTCCAACCCTCTCGTTCGTTTCGACCATTTCTCTTTTGCAAGCGAGAGAGACATTTTCGATCTGACTACTGCTTCCAATCCTTTCACCCAACCTGGGGCGCTAAGAACATTTTCGTTCCTCCGGTTGCACGAGATGACTGATCGCGTCTTCAAAAAGGAGAGTAAGCTAATAAAACAAAATGTTCCTGGGTTGCTTTTATAATAAATAAATACTGTCGATTTTGGTGAGGTTTCTGTGTGATCCTTATGAAAGGGGAAGGGGCTGCTCTGTTCCTACTAAAAATAACTTAGTAGTAGAGGGAAAAACCCTGAAAAGTAATGGATATATATATATATACACACACACACACACACAAGTCCATTATAAATAAATGGCTCCTGGTTTTTTAAGTCTGTTTGACAGCAGCATCTATCTCTCAGCCTGTAAAATATCATTTATCTCCACCTTGCGTGTTCGTGGGCGTCACGCACGCTGACCAATCAATGCTCCCAGATTTGGTAAAAACAAATGATTTACCAATCAGCGCTTAGCTTCTGTAAAGCACGAGCGTTAAATACATCAGCAGTGGTGTAACATGTATAGATCTCTGTCCCAGCCTCCACGTACAGCTGATTTTCATAGCTTTAATTCGACTTACACATTTCCTACTATAATAACGCTCGTTTCCACAAATAAGATCCAAGACGTCCAAAAAAAAGACAATTGAATTTAACCAACCAGGCAAATAGTAAAAATAATATACACATAAAATATGCTATAATATACAATATGTGCACATTTTTGCATGTTTTTCCTTATTATGATGATTATTCTGTAATAACATGTATATAATTCCACCTTATAACCGTCTTTGTATTCTCTTTCATATTTTTTGGGCAACTGCTAAACTGGTCTTTTAAAATCTATTTTTAAAATGTATGCAAACGTTTCCATCTTGAGTCGTAAGTGTATTAAACTAGACATGGCTATACATTATTATATTAAAATATATATGGTATTAAAGATAAATTACAATTTAGTTTTAATAATATGTACATGTATATAAATAATATATCAGTGGGCATTTAAAATTTTAATTAATAGATGTATTAATAATACTCAGTCTTGGGGATAGAGATCTCTGACATAAGCATATTTTAGTATAGTACATTAGGACTAAATTCAAATTTTATTTGACAATTTTTTTATTTTACAAAACCAAACATTATCTCCACTGTTTATACTTGTTTTAATGACATGGTAGTTATTAAAAATTATTTATTATTGGTAATGATCATTACTTTGAATTCACTCAGTACTTAGTTAAAACCTTACATTTGTACAAGTCCCCAATATTACTCTAAAATATTTAAATATCTAATTTGACTAAAATATCTTCCCAAATGAGAGAAAATATCGAATGAAGAAAATACTTTTCCAGGTTTCTATGTAATGTAAAAAATGGTCAATATGGTTATTGCAATAATAGAATTTTAATAGGTACATGAATCACAACACAGGATTAAATATAAAAAAAAAATAAGAAAAATGTACATTGTAAACAAATGTTCAAAATGTATCACTAGTAAAATCGACTCAAAATTCTAGAATACCTATATTTTTATAAGCTGCAATCATTCATAAGCTCCTAGACTGGAATAAGAAATTTACAGATTTGGTTTCTAAAACAAATATCAAAAAAGAGACGCTGTGATATTGTAGCTGCGGTCAATGTAGAAATACATTATAGGCATAATACTATATTTAATCTCAAACTCTGGCTGCATAGAGAAAACGTTTGCATAGAGCTTAAAAAGTTATTAAACTTACCTAATGGCTGTCATATATAATTAAACAAAACAACTATCTAACTATCCAAAAAGGCTGTCAAACAGTTTCAGAAAAAAATGCTATTGATTATCTGCTCAATAGTAGGTGAAAAAAGTAAAATGTGCATTCAAGACAGATGATGCCTGAGCATGCGTTTGTTTTAACACTGCGGCTTCTGTTCCTGTGGTTCCACGCTATCATTCCTGTAATAGTTTCATAAAAGCACCAGACAAAGTTTAAGGCATAATGGTCGAGCTCACATGTTCAGTGAAATACAAGAGGTCATTTACGAGAAGGGACACTCATCATACACATCCACTCCCTGTTCCTCCTCAAATGTCACCTTGGCATCGTCCGAATCCAACTATGCCAGAATAAAACAATATTTGCAGTCACAACACAGATAAGCAAACGAGACCAGAAACGTCTAGACTTAGACCAAACCATCACTACTAAAAATAGAGAAAACAGGACAAACATAAGAAGAATAGAAATCAAATAGAAGTAAAAAAAAAAATGGCTAATGTTAATATATTACTAGTGAAACCCTAAATTATATGAATTTACATGGATCTTCTGATTATATAGCTTACTTATTAAATATGATCATTATAACCAAATTATAAACCGGATCTGTATTATAGAATAAGATTCTCTACGCTCTATTTTTAATTGAGGGATACAAAGTTTGTACATATTATTAAGCTACTTACGCATTTCATCTCGGTGGTAGTGTAGATCCGACCAGTCATGAGAATACGTAGAGGGATGGTAAGAATGAGAACAAATGGCAGGGCCAGTGAAGCTGGGGTGGATTTCACTGCCCACAGGATACCCAAACTCACCACCTGGATGAAAGTGAAAAGGTGCATTCTCCAGGTTTTTACCTAAACAGGAAACAAGCAGAGGTACCGTGTTGTAAATGCATGAAATAGTTTAACGCCTTCTTAAATAATATGTCAAGCACTCGAACGCATCCTGTCTAGGTGAAAATAAATGATATAACATTTTAAATAATAGTTACTAATCATATTGGCTCAAAAATGATGCAAGCAATATACTGCATGACAAATGGGTTGATATGAAAAACAACGTAATACATTTACACTACAGAAGATTATTTAGATGCTTGCTAATAATGTAAATAATAATTCACTACGCTAAGCAGAAGCTTGACAGAAAGCAAAGGGACACAAAATAAAGTGTTGACTCATTTTGTATAATAAGACAGCTATGAGTGGGACTATAGCAATGCATTTCGGTTGTGCACTTAAGCATTCATTTCCATAGTCATGGCTCGTTCATGTGTACCGATATGTCAAAATAACTATAAGTTGAGTCTAAAAAAAAGTGCTGCGTTATTAAAAACAAATGTATAAATATTGCTTGAGTGCTATGGTGAAGTATGTAATAAGATGCCAATTGATTTAGGGAATTTTATTCTTTTGGGTATTTTACACTTTAGTCAGCTAAACTGTAAGGTAAAAGGACTAGGTTTAAGGCAGAAGTGCACTTTAACAAAATGGAAGTCGGACGTCCCACAACATAAAAATATAGCTATAACTTAATTAAATACATCTCTAATTCTTGAGGAATTCTGCACTACAACAGGAATAAATATTTAAAAGGAGAGATTCTATAAATATTAATTAAAACAGCTTCCATTTTGATATTCAAAAATGTAATATATGAACTATTTTGTCACAATTATTTATTTATATAATTCCACCCCCCCACTCCCGCAACACATTTATATACAAAAATAAAAGAATAAAAATTGCCTATAGTAAATAAAGAATCAAGTTGTCATCAATATAAAAAAAATCTAAATAAAGAATAAAGTCATACTCGAGTGGCATAGGGGTGAGATGGGTGGTACTTTTTGGGCACAATCAATAGCAGAATGCGATCCCAGAGCTGAACGCCGCTTAGAGAGGTAATACCCATGTAAAGAAAAATGCCGAACAGAGCTGACATGGGAATCAGCTTCAGGACGGGCTCCATAAAGATGGATACACCTGAGAAAAAAACATTCACAGACATGGAAAAGTTTTTAGACCAAAAGTAAACACATAAAACGAGTAACATGCAGGGTTTCAAGCAATTAAACATTAAGGAACATTTTATTTGGTTTATGTTAGTTTAGAGCATTTGGGTAAAGAAGCATGGTATTATCATCAGTAGTAGTAAACTTATTCCAATGATTTTGAGTAGAAATATTGCGTAATATATTCATGAAATGCAAAAATGAATAAATAACTAAACTCAATGCAGCATCAATTTAATACTCACCAACTAATGCAGCTACGAAAATTCCACTAATCCTCTGTTCCAGCACCTTACTGATCTCTGGTTTGGGGCCTTTGGACATGACGGTGAGAGCATTGGCATGGGTCACAGATCGGACGGTTGCAGCACTAAGCCATGGGGAACCAAAAAGGGAGGCAATTCCACCCATCATCACTATGAGGAGCAAATCCAAATGGAAGCCAGAGCCTTTCATCATCTTCCTCTCTGGTTTACTCACAATCAGCCTGCATGTTGGAAAGATACACCCCCCATTCTAGTAAATTATGTTGCAACCGATAAAACATCGTGAAGTTTCGAGTAAAACAGATGCTATTACCAACGTAAACTGTAGCCCGCAAACACAACTGCTAATGTATAAACATTAAAGCATCTTTCTGCCCCATGATTTGATCCTGTTACAAATTAAAAGCGTTTGTAATTCTTTCATGCATATTTTTTCTCTTTTACGTCTTCTTTAAATACAAGTGAACAATTTCGACCCACGATCTGATTTTACTTTATTGCACATTTAGAGTTAAGAAGTAAACTCCCTTTATCATGTACATGAGCGAAACTGTGCTCCTGTGTGTCTTTGGATTTAACTTAACATCTAATGAAGAATTAAATAAAGACAGGACAAAATACACCAATATAAATATGCAAGGTGGTGGTACCCCAATGGTGGTTGACAGTAGACTGTGAAAGAGAGATATAATAAATAGAGATCATTCAAAAAGAGAGAGTAAATTTAGTGACTCCCACCTATACAGTAGGGCTGATTATGTTGTACAACAACAACATGGCTATATGACAGATGCGTTTCTGGGAGGCCTAAATATGTGCTGAACAAGAAGCTACTCACGTGGTGATCTGGGACTCGAGGAAGATAAGAATAAAAACCAGTAAAGCCGGAACAACACTGCCAAACATTAACCATATGGGAAATGTAGCATTTATTCCCATCGGGTTGATAAACCAGTCTCTTGCAGCAGGGTTGCTCACACTTAGTCCCTTTGGGACCGTAAGTTTCTAAAAAAGTTTGGGAGAAAATAAGACTATATTTTAGAACAGACATAGCCATATTAATGCTATTGTTCATCAATAGTGGCTGTTTTGCAGAGTAGATCTGTTTTTTAAAGATCCTTTCATCTTTACCATTAAATAGTCTGATGGTGATGTAGTAGATGTAGCTGTTAAAACTATCACAATGGAATTATTATTATTATTATTATTATTATTATTATTATTATTATTATAAGTACATAACAGATATTTTCAGATTTTTCATTAATATTTTAGAACTAAAGTTTTCCTTGGTGGCAGAGTGGTTAGGACGTCTGCCTCACAGCAAGAAAGTCATGGGTTCGAGGGTTTTTTTATGTGAAGTTTGCATGTTTGCGTGCGCGGGTTTTCCCCGAGTGCTCCGGTTTCCTCCCGCCTACAAACACATGCGATTGGGCATAGGTGAATCGGCTACTCTAAATTGTCCATAGGAGTGAATGTGTGTGTGAATGGTTGTCTGTCTCTAAGTGTTAGTCCTGTGATGAACTGCTGATTGTCCAGGATGTACCCCGCCCTAACTCACACACTAAGTTAACTGGGATAGACTACAGTGACCCTGAACAGTATAAGCACTAGTTAATGAATGAAGGAATGAATAAAGTGTTCCCTACCTGTGTTTCTACATCATTAATACTAATGTCAACTGCAACCATGATAAAAAGACCAATGGGCACTCCAAAATCTCCAATCATGCGGCGAATCTGGGGAAGCAGTGATAAAGCAACTTATTATCATTTTCTGATTAACATAAATACAGTAGCTACAGAAAATAATGGGCTGTAAACTCAAATGTGGATGTCAAATATTATTCTGATAATCTGTGTAAATGTGTTTTTGGGATAACTGTAATTATAATTTTGTAATATGTCAAAACAATAATTTTGCATATGACATAAAACTGATGGTTGCACATACAGGCCCTGGGAGGAAGATGCTATTCTTAAATTGCCGAAAAAAGTAGGCAATAAAAAAGCAACCCAACATCAGGCACATAGAGAGCAGGGCAGTGTTGGCGTAGGGTCCATTGCTGGCTTTTGTTCTGTTGAGGGCAGGATCTGGGTAGTCCAGGATCAGGGGATGAGCTTGGAAAATCTATACCAAGGAATAACGATGATCAGCTAAAGAAATCTCTTTTAATACCAAAACATTGTTGTTATTAAAGAAAATGCATAGAATATTACCAGTGCTGTAAATGAAAGATCACTAAGCAAAAGGCAATTATTGTGTGTACCTTGATCAGCTTAAAAAAAGTTTCATAGATGAAAATGAGGGAGATGAGGATGGAGAAGATCTCTTGGGTGAAACGAGAGATGAAGCGGACTAGAAAACTAGCCTCTGCCGCGACCACAATCAACACAATGATGATTAGCCACATTCCAACCCACACACGACCCACAATGTACTCGTAGCCTTGCGACTTACAGAACTGGAAGATGAATAGAAACAAACAGGACAGTGTTTCATAATTATATAAATCCATCTGGAAATAACATAACATCTAGAGATGATCTAAGCAGAATTATGGAAATGTCACGCTTTCACTTCACAGCATGGAATACTTGTATACAATCCTAGTCAGAATTGCAAAAAATTTGCATCCGTTCGCCGATAGTAAATTATATTTTACAGTATACCACATAATAAGTACGTCTTCCTCAATCTGTAACTATATTACAGTTTAAAAAATTGGCAGCCCTACATCATGGAACGCTTCTTCAAACACCAATAGTGGCCCACTGAAACCGATGACCAGTACAGGTTGGGCGGCAAGCAGGCAGAAAATAATTCCCTGCACAGAAGTGGAGATCAACAGTTCAGACACTCCCATCCAGCGCTCTGTCTTATCCGCTGAGAACAGCAAAGAGAAATGTGTGAAGTGAGAAGCAGTTCAGAAATAAGATCCAGTTCCAGAATGGTCAGGGCTTACAAGAACAATGATACTTACCCAGAAGTCCTCCAAAGGTAATAGCAGGAGAAAGGGCGGCAAAATAGATGAAAATGATGGCAGAAAACACCTGAGGATTAAAACCATCGATGAAGTCACTCAGGTAGTGGCGGTAACGTCGCTTGATATCCTTGACCATTGGACCAAATGGAATTCCAGTTCGCTTCAATGGATCATCCTGTGGCGGCTCAGACTCTGCTCATGTGTGTAAAAAAGTATAGCTTTTTAAATTAAGGTAATAACAAAACATCAATCTGATAAAAACTTCCACAAAACAATTCTAGCTTGTTCGTATTTTATCTCAACATTGAATCAGCTCTATTTATAGATAACTTCCAACATGAGAAGACAAAACTGATCTCAGATCAGGTCTTAGCACTTAACCTTTAGTATTTGCTCCAAATAGAATTCGGGTGTCAGAAGGGCGGATCCTTTCATATAGCATCTTCTTTTGGAAGCGGATGATTGGCTGGAGCATGGTCTCGCTCTGGATCTCAGTGGGCGGGATCACAATGCTGCAGTCCATGAAGTCAGCAATGGCATTGGTCAGCTCTTTGTCATTATCGGCAAGATAGGCCTCCAAGCTAAACACCTTTTGGTAAGTGCCAGGTGGGGCGAAGAGACAAATGACACAAAAAAACACTTACTCATACACGACAATATTGGAAATGAATGCCCATGCGGTTTTCTTTACTCCATGTTGCTCTATTCTCAAGTTTGGTGGTTGCTTTATTCTTACTTCTTAATATGTCTCTTACCCAGTCAGCCATCAGTGTACCCATGGCTCGTCCGCTTTCGTGGAAATCTATACCGCTGTCAGCAGGGCCGACCAGGGCAAATATAAAACGCACAGGTACTGAAGCCTCCATAATCCCGTCCATCAACACGGAATCTTGCAGTCGCACAAATGCCACGACCGGCTTCTGCAGAGAGTCCACCGCACCTACACACATAGTCACGAAGGAATAATTTCTATGTATGGAAAGATTTTTTGGATAATTGTGTTTTTTCTTTTATTAAATGTGTGGTGAATTATCCTTCCTCCTAACCTGATAACACAATTGATGCCTCAATGTTATCAGCTGTGTCTCTCTGAGAAGAAATAAGAACAAAATTTGTGAACTGAACCGATACGTTATTTAAAAAAACGCACACTCTCAGAAAAAGGTTCATTGAGGGTGAACCAATACCTGGTTCATTGACCAAAACCTTTAAAGAAAAAAGGAAATACAGCCAAAATTTCAGAAAAGTTGGAACTTTTTTTTCAAGAATTTGAATAAAACGAAAAGAAAGATTTTTAAATCACATGAGCTAATATTTAATATACAAAAGAACATAGATAGCATAGATGTTTAAAGTGCGAATTTTTTTTATTTTATGCACAAAATGAGCGCATTTGAAATTTGATGCCTACTACAGGTCTCAAAATAGTTGGGACGGGGCCATGTTTACAATGCTGTAGCATCTCCACTTCTTTTCAAAACAGTTTTAAGAAGTCTAGGCATTGAGGTTAAGAGTTTCCGGAGTTCTCATGTTGGTATTTGGTCCCATTGTTGCCTAATATTCTGATAAACTCTCTTTCACATTCATTCTTGCCCAATTTCTGCCCAAGCGGAATTCGCTTTGTACCTTGTTCTACAAACAAATCAGGAAAGGTTTTAACATAAACCAAACAAAATCATGTTCAAAGAGCATCATTGCATAATTTCTCTGGGAAAATCAGGGTGGTAATGAATTAAACTTTATTTGAAGGATGCACACTTAATATGACCTTTATGGAAATATCAGAACGAAACATTCTGAAATAGAGTCTGCCATGGGGCTTTCAATCGGGGACAAACCAAATAGTAAAAAAAAAAAGTAAAATGTATGTTGTATATTTGCGGTTAAAAGAAAAAGCCAGCGGATTAGTGGGGCACAGAAGTTGGTACATGAGTACCAATACATACTTGACATAACATAGAAGATCTAATGATTACTGACATTTCATTTTCGGATCGTATTTATCACATACACAAACGTGCAGTGAAATGTTTTGATTCCGCATATCCCAGCATATGAATTTGAACGCTGGGGTCAGAGCGCAGGGTCAGCCAGA
>JAOUQX010000019.1:12795767-12810179 GCA_028566295.1 Liobagrus marginatus | reverse complement strand
ATATATTTGGAGAAGAAACTTTAACTTTAATACATATACGTATGAATATATATATATATATATACGTATACACACACACACAGAGATATATATATATATATATATGTGTGTGTGTGTGTGTATTGAATATATACTGAATAATTTTGTGACATTTCTTTGCAACGTTTCTGTTTAAAATGTTGGCATGCTATTGTTAAAGTTAACAATTCTATCATTAAAGAAAGATAGGGACTGCATTCTGAACTCAGAGATATCAAGGTGTAAACTGACAGAATAAATGGATTCCCTGTATCAAGTAAAAACGACTAATTCTTCTTTCATATACACATTTAACATTGTTTATACTGTATGATCCCTACCAAACATTTTGTATCATTGGACATCGCTATTTTTTTCCACTATTTCAGCAAACACTGTAGTTTTTCGAGTCTGAGAATGTTAACCACAAAACGGTTTTTAATCTTGGGAATTTTTATTTCGCTCCCTTAAAAATGACAGTTGAACTGAGTTAAAGCTAGGATTTACAACACATTGACCTCCAGCAGAGCGTGCGGATGGCATGACGGTGCTCTGTGCCTTGTTTCCTGACGCTTGCACAAGCTTTCATCAGGATCAACAAGATTCCGAATGTTTTTGACCTCTAAACAGTGGCAAGTCTTTTTGCTGTAGTGGTCAACGGAAAAATAGAACAAGCTTCAAAATATGAGTCTAGCTTTAATCAAAAATACTGGATGTTCACGTGGTGTTCATTTTCATGCTAATACTCTGTTTATGGTTTATAATGTACAATTTCAAGTTAATCATGTGAAGTGATCAGACAAATGTTAATTATAAAAATGGCCAAGCTCTTTCTAAGCGAGTGTCATTACAGAGTCCGGGGGTGTATCGCAGGATCGGATACTATCTGACTTTCCTTTAGCAGAAGCTGTGGACGTGATGGTGAAGCAGAGCACTTTTGTGTTCTGTCTCTATGCCGATAGAGAGGAAGAGAGAGACGGCGAGATGCGACGGGGAAAAGAGAGGAGCGGGTGGTATCAGGTTCAACGGGACGAAAGGATGGAGTGACAGGCCGGCAGGGAGGAAGGAAGAGAAAAGGAAACAGAAAAGTATCATATTTGCATTGTCAGCAAGGCTAAAATGTGCATTAGCCCTTGTAGGTGATCATCTATACTCCTGTCATGGTTATGGCCATTTGACCAAAATGTGTTTGTTTAAAAGAAAACCTGATGAAATAATGAGAAAACAACAGCCTTCAAATTCACAATCTGGGATATGTTGCGGATATATAAAAATCTTTCATACCTTGCACGTATGTGTGTGATTAATTAGATATGAATTTGAATTTGTTATTTGGTGCCTTTTGTTAGCCACCTGATTGGTTGGAACAGATTGTATGATTTCTACGCAGTCAGAAATGTTAAATTTGAAGCTTTATTTATCTGTAATATAGATAATAAAAGATGTAACTATATAATATTTAACTACTATCTAATGTCTGCACTAATTATCCTACACAGGGTCACAGGGAACTGTAGTCTATGAAAGGGCACTTTGTACAGAAAGCAGGGGAACCTTGGACAGGGTGTTAACTCATTACAGGACATAGTCACATAATATAGACCATTTTGTAATGCAAAAAAAAAAAACCCATGACAATTCTTTTTGGACTAAAAAATTCAATTGGGATTTCTCCTGTAGTGCAAAGAGAACTAGTAAACTCTGCACAGGCACAGCACACATGGGAGCCAAAAACAGTAGCTATATAGTTTTATCATGTACGCTTTTTATTTATTTATTTTTTTACACATCACTATTGCTTTTTCCTATCTGAGCAAATTCATACATGTTTGATTGAATTGATGTTAATTATTTAGATTTATTATATAAACAACTGTTTTTCTATTTTCTCGAATTTCTTCTACCAATTCAGAGGAAACCAGACCATGCATTATGGATGGCAGTTCTAATTGTAATGAAATGTAAGAAAGAATGATGCCATTAAGTTTACTAGATCATTTCCGGTCGCTCGTTGTACAGATGGCATAGTCATAACTTGTTTTACAGAAGGGTGTGGTGAAATCCGAGCAATTTGTTTTAACGGGCTGTATTTTAGCTACAAAGTGTATTTACAGCCGATGCTGTATAACTGAAAAACATGATGTTTGTAAAGAGACAAAATGTGCACATGGGAAATCAATGTGGAGCGTGAGAAAGAGAGAGAATGTGACTTATGAGAGTGAGACAGAGAAAGAGAGAGAGAGAGTGAGAGAGAGAGAGAGAGAGAGAGAGATGAGAAGAATGTATAAGCCTAACCTTTACCTCTGCCACTTGTCTATGTGACCTTCCATAAGGTGTTTTCCATAAACCTCTCACCTTTCAGCTTTCACAGGTCACTGGCATGAAATATTTTACAATCCTATAGCTAAAGTGGACTCCAAAGACGACAGCGCAAAGCACCAGACCAAGTTCAGCTATTACTCTCCATGGGCACCTTAAATGGAGCTTATTTTTATTTCATAATGTTTGAACAATTGCTAATGCAGCCTAGCTTTTGTTTATTAGTTTCCACTTTGTTTCCACTGCATTTATTACCTGGTTATTAGTGTTTACATGCATTTTATAACTAACCTAGTCAAGTGCACTACTCCAACATATGGACTTGGTTCTAACCAGGCTAAGTACTGAACTAATTTCAAGTTTAGCTTCAAATTACACATAGGATCATCATATACATAGTAATGAACAGTGACTTATAAAAATCGAAATTATTATTATTTTTGTTATAAACCTGATTTAGCGATTCTCAATTCTAAGCAAATCGTCAGGAGGAAATCATCACAAAAGTATTGATAAGATGAAGGTCTCAATTTTATAAATTTTTCGGAAGTCTCCAATGCTTCAGTTTTCCGTCATGGGAAGATATTTAGGGCATTTTCTTTTTAATTTCTGGTCATTTTAAAAAATTTACCGCGGTGAGTGAAAAAGTTAATTTAAAACACTGATTTACTGCATTTGGCCCTTATCCAGAGCGATGTATTAAAAGTGCTGTGAGTCTCGATCAATGAATATTTCGATTCTGATTCGCTAGATCACAAATAAAGTGTAACAAAAAAAAAAAATGAGAATAGCAACACACGTTCCTTCAGTCGTCTCATGAAGACAGCCGGTGACTCGGCTCTTCGGACATTGATGGGAAGTTCACTTCCACCACCTTGGTACCAGTACAGAGTACTCAAATTCTTGAGGCCGACCGCTCTTGTATCATGAAGGATAGTTTAACCAGTGAGGTGCTGGTGGGACCAGGAGGGATGAGGGCTTACAGGTAAGAGGGTGCTTTGTTTGCTTTCGGCTTTGTTGGCAAGCATCAGTGTTTTAAATCTGATGCAAGAAGTCAGTGTAGGAAGCTCCACAATGGGTAGGTGTGGAAAAAACAAGCATCTGAGTGGAGTGTGTTGATAAAAACAGTCGAATCATTCTAATATTGTGACGGATGAACTGACGGGACCGTTTTAAATTAGCTATATGTGAAAAAAGGACAGTTACCCCAAGGGTACAGGCAATAGTTGAGAAGAAAGTGGAAACTCGGTGGTTAAGGTGTTGGACTGCTTATCAGAAGATCGTGGGTTCAATTTCCAGCATCACCAACCTGCCACTGCTAGGTCCCTCAGCAAGGCCCTTAACCCTCAACTGCTCAATTAGAAAAACAAAATGTAAACCGATCTGGATAAGAGCGTCGGAAAAATGCCAGAAAGTAATGTAAATGTAAGGCGTGATCGGTAATTTATCTATAGTTCATCCCTTACCATTGAGAAAAACCAAATTGACAAAGTCTATTCTATTCTCACCACGGTCATTCATTATTTTTAAGAATCTGTTATGCAAAGCGTATCTGTGTTTTCCATGTTGTTCTTCGCTTCTATTTATACTTTCCCACAGCTGTAAGCATACAGAACAAATGCACAGTGCATATTAATAATCGCACCCTTAAACGGTTCATGCTGCGTGCGCTCTTTGTAAGAGACGTGTGCGTTTGATGTGGCCTTCGTCTGTCCTGCAGACAATTCTTTGATTTGCTCCAGTTAAAAGTGTAAGAAATGACCAAATGATGTAGCATTGGGTTGTCATATTTATACAAACCATATTCATCTTTATGGGTTAAAATACAGATAAATGAGATGAAACGCGCAGAAAAGAAACCATTATTGCCTGGCTTGTACCATCACGTAACGCTGTGATTGGATTCAGATGCATGTCGGCTACACGGCGAGAACGCGTGGCTAGCGCTGACAAAATTCCAAGTGCTGATTTAGGATCAGCCGTTTATATGCTAGTGGATTCCGCAGCACACTGCAAGAACAGCTTGGAATAGTTCAGAATAACCGACTCTTATTTTCTGTTTATGATGCCCATATGACTTGAGTCTGGATGAATTTTTTTTTTTTTTTGTCTTTTCACCACTCAGATGCTTGTTCTGCCATCTGACCTCCTTGAGCTTGCTCATAAAGGCACTTCCCCTGTAAACCATCAGATCCCTTCTCAATGTTGTTGTTTTTAGTCTTCTCATAAAGCCAGAAACAGACCAATTCCTACGTACGGACAGGTTTTTATTAAACACAATCTCCTCCACATTTTCTATAAAACAAAACATGCAACCAGTCGTCGAAAATGTTTTCAAAAGAAGCCCGAAGTTCTATCTGTTCAACAAGCCCTTAATCCAATCAATCGTTTATCAATTCCATCATCTTTTTATCCATTCCCGCATACATCCACCGGTCATCAAAAAATATTGAGGTTTATCCGTCCATTCATCTGACCACTCATAAATCAATCCATTCCTCTGTCTATCTATCCATTTATACATCCACTAATGATTTAATATGCTCAGGATTTGGTAGAAAACCCAAGCAATAATCAAGCAGCAAATCTACATAATCCATATCAACGTGTTGACTTTATAGATCATTAGTACTGCTTTAGCTCATTAGTACAGCTTAACTTGACCGTCTTTAACAATTGTAACAGATCATTTGAACTTTTTTGATTTGGGTTAGGGTTAGGTCATTCGTAAATATCATTTCTGCAAGTTGCCCTGGATAAGAACGTCAGTGAAATCCTGCAAATTTAAACGTAATGCAAATTCCATTCAAAGGAAATTAACTGTGTTTGTGTGAAGTTTTGCTGACTGATCTTTCTTAATGGGGAGATTTTTAAAGCATGTGGAAATCTTGCAAATCCTATTAGGCACAAATAAATTTAGAAAGCGCATAAATCGCATATGGCTTTGCTGTTCTCCTTTTCATTACGGCAGCATGTGACTTAAGAGCAGTTATTTTGATTCTAGCAAAAACCGGAGACGTTTAATGATCAAAGAAAGGAAAAGATGCAAGGGATAGAACGAAATAGTGAGAGTCAGACACAAAAAGAGGAGGAGGACAAGCGGAAAAGAGAGAGAGAGAGAGAGAGAGAGAGAGAGAGAGAGAGAGTGTGTTCTGAACGATGGCTGGAAGTGGATATGATGGTGTTCTGTTCCATCTGTTCGGAATACTGGAGACTGCGCCATATAAACCGTCCTGGTGGGATCACGACTTCCTGCATTCTTCCTTTGTTCTTATCTATCGCTTTTTCTTAACCCTGACTTCTTCTCGTTTAAACTCTTGACAGGTATACAGTGACTCAGGCAATGTGCAAGAGGTAGGAAACGACAGGATGATGGACAGTGAGTATAAACTAAGCCAGTAACACATGCACTTCAAATACAGATTTACTCTCCCCTACGGCTTACCTGGATTACACACACACACACACACACACACACACACACACACACACACACACACACACACACACCATCATCATCATCTGTGTCATCTGCCCTTTTAGTAACCAAGTACAGGTGATGATCTGAACCTTTTACAAAGTAATCCCTAAATACCATTTGATGGGGTTACAAGGTTATAGATGCAGTGATGTAATGCAACGGCTATTAATACTTGCACATGCACGTGTGTTTAACACACACCACACTTTCATTCACATTGTGTAACTCCTCATATAACCTTGATATTCTCCTGCAGGCTTGACATAGTTGCTTGCATGTCATGGCTTTGAGCTGCAATGCATTCTGGGATGCCACAATGTATGCCACAATGCAGATGTAAATAAGCATGCAAATGAATGCCACTTCACTAAGCCTTGGCTTAAGCTTTTTTAAAAAAATGTTTAATGACAATAAAAATATTTCACTATGAAAATATACCGATTTACATTTGTATTTACATAGCCACCATTAATCAGATACTGATAAATCTGTTTCATGGAATAAATGGTGCACTAACACTTATAAATAATTCTGCACATTCTTTACATGGTGTGTTACTTACTCTATAATTGAAGCCAAACACTGTTTAAATTTTTTTTTAACAGTTTCCATACTGATGTTGCTTCATCCCTGGCCAATATTTTTATTTTTTAAATCAGTGTTGAATTGAGAGAATAACTGCATATGTGACACGAATAACGATTGACTGGAGGACATTAAAAGGTCATTTTAAAAGCCACACACTATTCTCAGCATGTCTACTTTAGCACCATCTGGCCCTGTGGTGGTCTTAAACCCAAACTGCTAATTCGATACACTTGCTGAAATAAAATGTAAAACTGCTGTCAGAATAAAAAAAAAAAAAAAAAAGGGTGAAAAAACCGTGGCGTGAGTCAGATGTTCAATAAGACAGCACGGTCATGTTCCAGGTGACCAGGAGATGTACAATGACATTGTTTTTGTGCTGAACTTTTCTAAAGCAGGTAAGTGGATACGGCAAAGAGGAACGATCCTATAGTTACTCTGCTGATTCAGCTTGTAGGCTCTTCAAACCACCAAGTATCTATGTCAGTACTTAAAAGGGTTCAGGTTTAATAGATTGGTCCTATACAGCCTATTCAGGGCATGGGGTCTTGATATATACAATTTACCATGGAGTTGTGGACCTCCAGCTGGTCCCGTAGTCTGTGGTCCTGCCCTGCCAATAGGCTCTTAGGCATACACACCTGTAGCACCATATGAAAAAGGGATCAGGTTTTATAGCTGAAAGACCACTACGTTATATTAAAACGTGGATATGACATTTTCTCCTTAGTGCACACAAACTATGTAACCACATAAATGCACCGAATCTTTGCTAACTCGCCACATGTCAAAAGCTTTTCATGTTGGAAATTCTATGACCCGCAACACATGTCAGAACCGCACTGAGATTTGTAAAGGTTGGATGCACCACTGGGAGGAATGGCATACCCTAAACAGTCACCCAACCTTAACCCAATCAAATTAGATTGAAAGGTTTAAGAGTGAAGTCGAACCTGCTCTACAACCCACTAGGCTCTCCTGCAGGATGCACACACCAGAGCATCTCAGAGGAGCACCTGGAAAATCTCATTGTTTTTATGAAGAAAACGTGTGCAGAATATATAGCTGTAGTTTTACACCGACTGGTTCCCAATTGGCCGATTCTCACTAAGTAGGTGGTCCTTTCCGTCTGCCAACAGTCACCAAGTACTGCCACTGGTAAACATTAAATCACTGCGTACTTTCAGAATGTTGCTCATGAAACATGACATTGCAGCTGGATGAACTATGAAGATGTTAACAGTCATCTTCATAGGTTAAGACCTAACCATGACTGACCATCATTGACCATCACTCTACAGGGGAGATCTACCCAGGGGTGTGAGTGTGTGCGAGCACACTGCTTTGTGATTGACTGGAATTTCATCAGGGGTGAATTCGGTTTCCTTGCAGCCAATGGTTCTAGGATAGGCTTTAGATGTTCACAATTATGATGTAAATGTAGATGTAATGTAAACAGACCAACCAGATGGGATCAGTCAAAAGTCTCTGGGTGACTATGAGCCATATGCTCATCCAGCAAGAGCAACATTTTTTAAGATTAAAACTTTCCTTAAGAGTTCCTTCTATTTATTTCCAGGATGTTGTAGGAATCTATACAGAACAAATATGAGACTCCTAAAATAGTAAATTAAAGAATTCTTTAATAATTGCTTATTGGAGTGTACTCCATTTTCTAAGATGAACTATACGACTCCCATTAATCATTGGCATTTGTTAAAAGGCCACTCCAGTTAGTTAAATTGGCTTATAAAAACTTTTTGTTGTGCTCTTTAAACATATGTGCTATTTTTAGTCCTGTTATGTCTGGACACACTAATCGACCTTTCTATGGTTTCAAAACATCGAGTAAAATCACTGTAACCTTAATTCTCGGCATGAAAACGAATGTTTACACTTAAACAAGAATATATAGAATAATGAAACAATGAGGTAAAAGAGAAAGCAAGAAAGTTTATCCCTAGGGACCTGGATTATAAAGATGGGGCCACCCTGGAACCCTAAACACCATCATATACTTACACACTACAGACAATTTAGAGATGCCAATCAGCCTTCCATGCGTATCTTGTTTGACTGTCCAATGGAGTTGCTATAAAAGGAATCATCAGGTTTTACAAACAGGTGCGGTTCATGTCATGTCATGATATACAAATCGGGACCTACTGATTTTAATACTGTAAAATCATTTTCATTAGTTGGCTCAGACTTACTGTGCTTGTTATTAAGTAATGTGTGCATCCAATGGATAGATGTTTGAGTTAATTAATACTAGGTAGAGGGGCACGATTCTCCTGTGGAGCTACAAACATTGGATTTATTGAGTCCTACAAATCAGTTATGAAAAGCTTCAGGATCCTGGTGTGCAGAAACCAGTCATTACACATTCCTCCTGTCAAATTCTGCTTCATACAAAGACTATAATTGTGTCCACTTGCATGAGATGACAGACTGACCCTGGGCTTTGTGTGACGATTGCACACACATCTTTATTTAATGGCAAATTTTCCTAATGTTCTTTAGTGAAATGAAACCATACATAGTTCCAAGAAATAATAGGATATTTGCCAGTTTCCGGTCTGCGTTCATATCACAATTGCATACTGAATCTTATCAAAATTATGCTGCCCTAATAAAAAATTGCTAATATATTTAAACGTGTTAGACCATGCAAGTACGAGGACGAGAGCGCGCGCAGCACGTGTCTTCACGCGCCCTCTAGTGGTACTTTTTTTGTGCAGATAAAGCACGCGCTTTCTTGGACTCTCATGACGTCATACTGGTTACACTCATTCACTGTTTTCCCAATTTTTCCCCAGGCAGTAGGGTAGTCTGGTTTTTTGTGTAGTGATTATAATGTGATTTCCCACAGCCTCATACTCATTAGTCCCACAGCGACACCCTATAAGCACCACCACACCCACATAAAGTATTCATCTACATGTAATTGAGAACAACTCGAGGACAAGTAAATGATGACTGAATTTTACATTTTGAATTTTAATATTATTTTTACAGCTGGGCTGATAAAATCTGTGCTACAGGGACCGTATTTATATAACACTCAAATCAACATTTGTAGTGTATCAGCTTAAACGTATGAGAACGCATCAAGGAACTGCTACAACTCCTACAAGACAAATAAGCTTCACATAAGCAAAAAACTAAACAATAAATGAAAGCTGAAAGGCTTTAAACACTTTAAAAGGAATAGCTCGTGCATCAGTATAACCATAGACGGTGGATATGTTTAGGTTGCATACGGTAATATAGCGAGGCGCTCGTACGGTACCTGTTGTGACCAGTCTATGATTGTGATATGCGCAGTTAGTACGGGGAATTCGGCAGTTAGAAAGAGTCAGTGAGAGTTAGAAAGAGTTAGAGTTGCATGTTAAGGGGCTGCACGACTTTTTAAGTAAACGAGCACAAACACAAAACGCGCCGTCCTAACATTACAATCAGCCTCTTTATATGTAGGTTCTGACAAGTTAATGTTGGTCACGTCATCTGCGGCAGCGTCACCCGAAGCAGCAGTAGCTTGGGCGGCAGACTTACGAAAACACAAAGACTGACATTTGTGTTTGCTTTTGTGTCATATTATACGGATTCA
The DNA here is from genome assembly GCA_028566295.1 of Liobagrus marginatus. NCBI lineage: Eukaryota > Metazoa > Chordata > Actinopteri > Siluriformes > Amblycipitidae > Liobagrus > Liobagrus marginatus. The sequence goes on along the minus strand of JAOUQX010000019.1, from coordinate 12,800,166 downwards.
CATTAGTTATTTTCTAACTTGAGAATGACCTCTAGGCAGATGACGTCAGATATAGATGACCATTGGAAGCCCCAATGGTCCAAAAGCCAGTGCTTCGCAACACAGGCGAATTTATGAATGAAAGTTCCATCAAAAAGCGATGTAGAATATTTGCGCTTTTTTAAGAGGGTATACGGTAACCTTAACCTTTTCTAGGGGGTATACGGCGTATACCTGCGTATAACGTAAACTACACAAATGCCCCCAGATATTAACTTACAGGCAGCTTATAAACATATTAGATATTCTAAGAGGCATATCTGTAAAAGACAACTTGAATTATGGAATAAAGCGAACGGAACAAATAAATGGTCAATGCTGTACAAAGTGGCAGAAAACAAAGAGGTAGCATATAGCTCATGAAAAGATATCAAAAATACCTAATATATCACGTCAATAGTAGAATAATGGCGTTAAAACAAGCAGAAGAAATGAACTGGGTCATTTTAAAGACTTACACACATGATAAGATAAAAAGGAAGCAGATCTAAGATTTGGACGAGAGACTAAGAAAAATAAAGAAGGGGAAGAGAGAGCGTGCGCGCGCGCGCGCTCGCGAGAGAGAGAGAGAGAGAGAGAGAGAGGTAGGGTAAGGATGAAGGTGATGTCGAGCCTCCCCTTCTTCCTCCTCTTCATCTATTTACTTCTATCAGCCCGGCAGTTCACTGGCGCACAGTACAGCGCAGCACAGGACAAGATACACGCGCGCGCACTCACACACACTCACATTCACAGACAGCGGCGCGCGGGACAGTAGACGGGATCAGCACACGCACACGGGATCGCGCACGGGCGCGCGCAGAAGGAGGAGAGCACTACGGTGCTGAAGTCCCACGCAGGGCACTGGGCTTCCACACGGGACTTACTATGAGCTGCTCGCGGGTCCGTGACCGTTAGCTGCTGCGCATTCAGAGAGGAGAGGCACGAGGCGGGAAAGCTTTTCAGTCATGGACACGTTAACGTGGATGGTGTTTTGCGCGGTGGTAAGTACCACAACACTTGCAGAACGATGCGCATGAAGGGATGCAATTCAAGTGTATTCCAGTCTGCAGTGCAAGATAGTTTGTGCAGCACCTGAGATTGCTTTTTTTTTTTTGACAGGTCTGTCTTCAAGATAGAATAAAAAAAAAAAGCTGTAGCTGTGAAATGATAAAAGGGACATTTTATAGTGTGACTAGGAGAGTGCAAGTGATTGCAAGAGACCATTGGTCCTGGGAATGAATGGATGGATTATCAGTGATAATCACCAGGAAGGGTTAGTTTAGTAGTAAAGGCGTTTGGTTGCTGGTTGGAACATTATGGCTTCCATTCCTGGGGTCATGAAGCTGTCACTGCTGGGCCCCTGAGAAGACACTTAACCCTCAACCACTGGGTTGGGCAAAAAAAACTGAAATGAATGTAAGGCTCACTGGATAAAATCGTCTGCCGAATGCCAGAAATGCAAATGTAATTCACACACACACACACTGATTGGCAAATTTAACATCTACTTGGATCTGGTGTTGTTTCCAGTGATTTACCAGCAGCGATGTTTTACAGTAAGTGCAGATGAGTATCGGAAGACTTTCAGCCCTTCACCGATGTCAGTTGCACATTTCAGGCTTTGCAGCTCTTCAGGGTTAATAAACACGCTACTGTTGTTGAAGAACTTGTTTTTCCTTAACTGTATATTCCCACGATTTCTTCACTCATATGCTGATACATTATTGCGTAATTCCTAAAACAGCTACTGTTTGTATACCAAACACCTTTTCTTCTTCTATTATGTAAATAAATTATTATATAAAGCGCAATCATAATTATATAACAAACAGAAATATTGTAACCAAATAGTTTTTTTAATTCAACTTTTGAATTCAAATTGACCTGGAGTTGGTCTGAGTGTCTAATCATGCATGCATGCCTTGCTCCAAGCTGACGTCTTGTGTAGGCTATTCAATTAGAGAAGTGTTGTTCTTCCCATAGCAAAAATGTATTTACACTTATGTCTCGCATCTGGATGACAAAAAAAAAGAAATAAATAAATCAAGCATGTTCATCCAGTGGAATTAAACAACATTTTCTGTAGGACCAAGATGCTGAATACAAGTCCTCTAATCCCATTTCATAGCCAGGTCATAAAACTGCTTACAAGCCAATTAATTAAGACGAAATAAATGACTTTGATGTACTTTTTTAGTTTTATATTGATTTCTGGGTCCTGGTGCCTCAACATCCCTTTTTTGGTTTTTACTAGGATTGACGTGTCTTGTGTAAACCACCGTCTAGCACACAAGTAGTTTTTATTCCTTCAGCTTAAAGATGTTTTAAATGTCGTTCTGCTCAATGCTGTTCATTGGCGCACAGAATAAAAACAAAAAATGTGCTGAGCGCAGCGACAATAACATCAGCAAGATGCTGTGAAGCTGTACAGCTGTCATTGATAACAGAGAAACCGGTGCACAGATTTGAACCATGCGGCGCATGCGCCGAGTTTGCATTTGGCAGACGCGCTTATCCAGAGCAGTTGAGGGTTAAGGGCCTTGCTCAGGGGCCCAGCAGTGGTAGCTTGGCGGTGCTGGGACTCAAACCCCGGTATTCAGATCAGCAGTCCAACACCTTAACCACTGAGCTAGCATTAATCTACTAAGACCCAAAAATCATTTGCTCCAGACATCTAGTTAAGTAATCATAAGACGTTAATTAGCACGTTATATTTTTCCTTATGTCTCCTCCTTCCAAAAACATGCTGCTGTAAGCTGTTTGAATGAAAGTGTATAGCGTTCGCCGTATCACGTGCAGTCAGATAAGGATACAAGCGGCGGAACTCTGCTCTGAATCTCTTGTGCAGTGTCGGAGTCTTTTTTACTCAGTCATTCACTGTTCAAAAAGCTGTAGTGTGCTCAGCTAAACCTGATCTTACATGGCGTAACTGAAGAAGTCCCCATGGGTCGGTGTGTGTGTGTGTGTGTGTGTGTGTATGGTGGGCTTTACTGCCAAATGAACAGCTTGGCAGAATCAAGTTGATCAGCAACGTGTATCGATACATTCTCACTGTTTAGTATGAGATAGTATGACTATGACTCTGAATCATAACCAAATGCTATAATGCATGAAATTATATCCATAGAGGCATTTGGCAACATCCCATAGGAATGGTGCTGAACTCTATTCACTGTGTAACTGTGCAATTTTTTTCTAAACGCAGCGTTTATTTTAGAACCAAGTCAAAACCTTTGAAGTGTTTAAGTTTAGGGAAGGCGTCAGGGTTGAGCATCACTGAGTTATCGTAATGCACACGTCAATAAACAGACTGTTAAGACTGAAAAGGCGATGCGTTGATGTGCTTTGATAATGAAAAGGTTTCGGAAAATATCTGCTTGATTAGGCATCCATAAATACAACAAAGCTTTGGAAGATACGTAACAAATCACAGGGCTTGTGATCGACTAAACTGAAGTGAACTGATTCGAATTAAGGAGGAGGGAACGAGGAAAAGTGGAAGAGGGTGGAACAAAGAGGAAAGCAAACGAGGGTGCTAAATTGGTCAATGTGCCTGGGCATCTGCTTCTGAAAGAAAGTGGGGGTGGGAAGAAGGGTGCGGGGGGCCAGAAGAGACGGAAAGAGAAGACTGAGGAGTGGTGAGGTGCAGGCGTTAAAACGCTGGAAGAGAAAGAGAATGCAGAAATTAATACTCATACGGTCTTCCTAATTACTTGATTCTTCTTATTTACATTCAGTCAGGCATGGTTCTCATGCCAGGAAACTATTGTATGTACTACAGGGAGTTTGTGTTTATCTGTCTAACATTTTATACATTTCCCATATGTACAGTATGTAAACGCACACAGAGTAGTTGTGTGTATCTTTAACGAATGAGACGGAATGCGTGAAAAGAATCACTTTTTAAAAATCAACCATAGCTATGAAGATTATTCTGGCAATTCACACATGCATGTATTTGTAGTCTTATAACAACAACAAACTTAGAATTGTGTGTGTGTGTGTGTGTGTGTGTGTGTGGGGAGAGCTTTCAATCATCCGGCACCTGGTTGGGGGGACACAATCTTAACTGTCATTCATGAACACACACTGTGCAGTTGTCATGAGCAAATTCGCGTCTTTAATGTAAACACACACACACACACTTGGCTATCGTAGTAAGGACATTCCATAGGCGTAATGTTTTTTCTAGTTAACAAACTGTACATTCTATCCCTCTACCCTACACCTACACATCACACACACACACCCATACCCTACCCCTACTCCTAAACCTACACATCACACACCCATACCCTACACACACACACACACACACACACACACACACACACACACACACACACACGCGCACACACACACACACACACCCCAACCC
>JAOUQX010000019.1:12631612-12641913 GCA_028566295.1 Liobagrus marginatus | reverse complement strand
GAGAGAGAGAGAGAGAGAGAGAGAGAGGGTGTGCAAGAGAGAGAGAGGGTGTGCAAGAGAGAGAGAGAGACAGAGAGAGTGAGAGTGAGAGAGAGAGAATTGATATGAAACTGGGAAATGCCGATAGCTCTAGACTGACTACCCTATCCATAACCGTGGGTCTGTGCTCTTACTACAGACTGTGCTCAATCCAAGTTACAGTTACAATCAGCAGCTGAACTATTCGATGGAATGAGGAGCAGAAGAGAAGTCGTAGGTCAACTGGTCTCGCTGGAACAACACAGTTCTCTGGCAGCTCTGTGGGGACGAGGCTGGCTGCCTGCAAGGTCTGAGTGCAGAATCAGTCATCATACAGAGCAGAAAGGGTTAGGGGTACTTGCTCAGGGGCAAAACAGTGGCAGCCGTGCAGTAGTGGGTGGGGCTTCAATCAAAATCCTCCAATCACCAATCTGGAGCTTTAACGGTTTGAGCACAAATATAGAGCCCTGGACTTATAAATAAGATAAAAAGCTTTTTTAAAAAAACGGCATTATTAATAAAAGGTCGGCTGGCTGCTCAGAGCTGAGCACAGCAGACTAGGACCTCCAGCGCACACAGAGCTGCAACCAAGGTGCAAATTGATAGCAGGAGCCGGCTGCCGGAGCGCATGCTTTCAAAAATAAACATTCATTAAACACAAAGAAGATTTCAGAACTTCCGATAGCTCGGGGCTGAAACATCCCCAGTGCAGGTGTCGTCAGTTTGGGTGAAACAACCGGTTATGTGTCTGACTCGGTTCAATGACAAGCGTTGCCAGTTGTAGAGCTCCAAAAGCCTACGATTTGACTGGCAGAAGGTACTTCAAAAATACAATGCAGCGCTATTTAAAGTGGGAATGGAATAACGGTGTCCGTAACAGTACTTCATTACGGTGCATGAAACTAAAAGTGCAAGTGTAGACGTTCATTGTTGTGATAATCGTTTAGAAAAGCGTTGACTTTCACTCACTTATCTTCTCCCTGATTTACCGCGCTGTACTGCTAAGGAGACACGCCGTGTCGGACACGTGGAAGCGTTTGAGTGACGCTGATCCGCTCCGTTGGGAAAGATTAGCGAGACGGCGGGACAGACGAACAGGACAGAGACGCGCTAGCTGACTAGCCTTTAGAAAAACAAGTTCAGTTCAGTTCATTGTGACTGCGTTGGCAGCCAACCAGTTCGAATTCTAGACCGGCGGAGACGAGATGGCAAGCCACCGACCAAGGTCAGACCCAAAGGTCGATGACGAAGCATCAGGAACTGAGGACCATGAGCAGAGGGATGGAGCTGTGACACGGTCAAGCTGGTCAAACCGGGGAAATGAGTCACTGAAAAGCTTCTAGTCGAAAATGCAGAAGTCACCGTCTGAGAGGGAAGAGTCAAACTGGCTAAAATCTTAACAGGGACTGGGACCACATCTACGTGGGAACGTAATGCGGTGCGATAGCCATTTCAGAAGTTACTGTTTTTACTCTTAGAAAAGAAACAGTAGATGTCCTGCTGATGTTGTGCAGCTGTAATGCGCACCTAATAATAATAATAAAAATAATAAATACTAGATAGAAAGAAGGAAAGAAAGAAAAGAGCTGTGTTAAAACATCCATTTTTAGGTCCCTACTCTGGACTACCTAATTTCCCCCCAGGGATTAATAAAGTATAATAAAAAAAAAAGAAAAAAGGCGGAACAAAAGAAAGAAAGAAGTGGAAAGAGCTTTGTGTTAAAACATCCACATTCGGTCCCATCTCTGGGCTTTGTGGTCTCACAGGCCACTGAACTGGAACAGTGATGGCTGGGGGATGGGGGGGCTATTAAACGTCAGAAGGTCACACGTGCGATTTGAAACGTCAGCAGGTCAAAAGAGCTGAAAATATAAACACACAGCAGCAGCAGACTGAAGCCGTGCGAGAGCAATATAGAGTGAGAGTGTATCGAGGGCAGTACGGTGATAGTGACAGCGGCCGCTTTTCATGCGAGTGAAATGAGTGCGAGATGGAAAGAGAGGACGTGAAAGAACAGGAGTGAGCGAAGGATCATTAGAACATACTTGTAAAGCAAAAGAAACACAATCTCGTCTTAATTCAGCCGCCGCCTCTGGAGCCAAGTGCCGGCACAAACGCTCGCGCATATCGACGTCCTCTCAAGAGACGTCGATACGACCAAACACAATAAACAGTCGCTGATGAATACGACTCTATGAAGCCTAGACTAAATCGCTGCATTGGACGAGCACTCGATACTACAGCGCATAAACTGTCATACACTTGTTAAGAGGCTTGGCAGGGCAGATGTTGAGAAGTAGCTGCAGCAATCGCGTAATAAAGCGTCTCATACATGCTGCCCTCGCCTCCTAATTACTGAAAACACTGACAGGACCTTGTTTCACGACTGGTGCATTTAGGAGGACAAGAATAGAGTTTAAGGTCCAGTCTCAAGTTAACAACTGATGTGATTTAGTTGGGAAATAAACAGGAAGTGCTGCAACACATGATTAGTGGTGATTGTCTGCTTGATGAAACAAACCTGCTAGAAAACTCAACGTTATTCTACTTACCTTCTCATCTAGAACACAGATTGTGGGTTCGATTCCCAGCACAAGTGCTGGGCCCCTGAGCAAGGCCCTAACCCTCAACTGTTTAGTTGATATAAAATTAAATGAGAGTCAGGATGGATGAGTGCGTCTTGGTTACTTAAATACCAAACACTCGATCCTGTTGCTCTAGTTCTGGGTTTATGTTACACTTTGCTTGTGATCCAGACAACCAAAATTTATCTATTGACTGATGGAGAATCCTTTTTTTATATCTGCCAAATGCCATAAAGGTAAATGTAGCCATCAGATCACACACCATGGCCGAAGGTGAACCCATGAAAATCAAGATCACTAGAAGTAGTAATAGTGTAGATCCAGTAGGTCCTCATTCGTCACATCAATATTACAGCACAGTGAAATATGTCTCTTGGTATATCCCAAACTTTGGGGTCGTAGTTGGGATCGGAGCGCAGGGTCTGTCATGATGCCGCAACCCTGAAGCAGGAAGTGGGTTTGAAGGAACCCGAATCTCTCCGGTCAACAACTTTGCACCTGAACTGTTTGAGCTTAAACAGAATGCAGGAATATACGGATCACAGTTGGGTTGTAGCAAATGCTAAATGTTTATTGTGATAAGAAATACGACTAACAATATTCTTTATACCCACGGCACCTGGGAAACGCTTAATAAAATAAGTCTTAAGCACATCATCGAGCTCACTTTAACACAGTCTTCTTTACTAGTATATTCCAAAGCGGTCTATCTGCATGGTTCTGGAAACGGCTGGAAATAGGAGACGTTCGTTGCCAGCAGTCGTGGTTTGGCTGTGTGTGGAGGCATTGGGCTTTCTGAGAGGTTAAAGCCAGCGCGGCAGAGTGCCACTGTTAATGAGTCCGGCTAAACCGCAAAACAGCGCCTGACCCCTGAAACAGAGCCTGAAGCGGTCAATGCCAGCAGCAAAGCTCTGGGAATACACACACACACATACAATCCTGTGCTCTGCCACAAGCATTAAAAAACTAACGGGAACATCAGAAGAAAATGAGAAACCCAGTCATCGTGGACTGAAGGTGGCCAGATGTTTTCTGAAGCTAGTTCACAATCATGTAGCTATAACCAACCAGAAACGTAGCGTCTGACGCTACACTGGGCACATGCCCCAACAAAACGTGTACGATTTTCTGCTCTTGTAGCCTACCGACATTGAGCGTCGATGTGCGGTGTGTGTATAAGTGGAGGAAAAAGTTTGGGCTCTTAACTTCCCCATACTGTTGGTGCTGGAGCTGGACCAAGGGTGGTACTCATTCAGAACCAGTTACGTCACTAACATCTGACCACGTGACCAGAATCACTTGTTAGAAAAAAGATTTTAACATTGACTTCACTTTGCTGGCTGAGCCATTAAACTCAGGGGTTGCCAGTACCGCATTAGACTCTCTTTTTCCCCCAGCTATTTTCTAGTTGGTCTCAAATTTGAACGCTGGTCTCTTCTGCTACCGCTGCTGATCTGACATAATTAATTATTGTTCATTTACCTTTACTTATGAACGCCGCCCACTGATGTCATAGTTGCTCATGTTTGAGAGGAGCAGTGAAGGAGAATTTTGAAGTGTTATATTTGTTTTGCTAGCTTCATGTGTATAAACCTATTACTACAAAGCACTAATATTACTAGTGCGAAAGTCTGCGTTAAGGATGATCCTAAAACAATTACTAAACAAAGATGGCGTGCGTGCCTAACTTTTCAAAGTTAAAATGTTCCTTTATTCTATTTTGGGTGATGGTGGCTCAGTGGGTAAGGCTCTGAGTTAGTGATCAGAGGATGGGGGGTTCGAGCCACGCTCCAGACATGGAGGGACATCATCGGGTCCTTGAGCAAGACCCTTAACCTCACTTGCTCCAGGGGCGCCGTTCGTTCTGGCTGACCCTGCGCTCTGACTCCAGCGTTCAAATTTGTATGCTGGGATATGCGGAATCAAATAATTTCACTGTATGTTGTACTATATGATGTGCATGTGACCAATAAACTCAACTTTACTTTGCCTTTTATATTTATGTCGTGTTGTTTGTTCATATTTTGGAGTGTATATGGAACAGCTTAACTGGATTGACATTACTCTGTCGGATTCCGTTTCCGAACGTTCGCCTCCGGGTTGCTGATTTGGAACGGATCAAATCCGGGAGCCGAGGTGTCGCTGTATTTTGGCTACAGCTGTTGATTCCCACAGCAGATCATGCATGTCCCTATAGAACACATCTGGAAGTAACACAACGCATAATGTGCGACCGTAACTGTTCAATTCATTAGCATGACTTCCGTTCTGCAAGTGCTATCATCAGATCCATGTAAAATTCCGCAGGGATGCACAAATTATGGTAGATAACTAATAGCTCCAGTAACGTGCCACTGAGACGTATGGTGGTGGGTTTGTTTGTTTTTTTGGGAGGTTTCCCTTTAAACTGCCTCAGACTAAAAAAGTAATAAAATATTGCTGTGCATTATTAAATTAGATCCTCATCCGTTGATCTGTGAAGGCTCTGGGTTGCTGATTATTAGGTCAGAAGTTCAAGTCCCGGCGGCATCAAGCTGTCATTGCGGGGTCCTTGAGTAAAACCCTTAACCCCATCTGGCTTGGCTGACCCTGCACTCTGAGCCCACCTTCCTAACAAACCCGAATATGTGAAGAAATACGGATGACTTTAATGTAAGGGTGAAGAGAAATCCATCATGCCAAGATAATCTATAAAAAAAAAAAAAAACTCTAATAATAATGAAAAAAAAACTGGCCAAACTGGCATTCTATTAACGACGCGTTTAACACAGATGTACCGGTTAAAAATCTGAGGTCTCAATCTGCATAAACTATAAAGCTAATATATACACAGAGCACACTGTCCACTAGCTCCGAATCAAAATGAGAGACGTTCACGGTCGTGCCGCTAGATAAACCATGACACGGCGCTTTAAATGAAATCGCAGCACAACATTGTATGCGCTTGTAAAACAGTTTGCCCGCCAACACGCTTTACACGGTCGCTTGCAGTAATTTCCATTGGTAAACGGCAGACATTAGCGCATTAGCACATGTCTAGGTCTTGCAGAAAAGTAGTCCTGCACAGTGGTACACGATGCACGAGGACTGGGTTGCATTTGCCGTAAACATTGCGCTTGTGACATCACAAAACCCTGGAAGGACTGATTCTTCGGAAATGCAAACTACAGAAACACTAAACAGTGTGCCGAGCAGCAGGGTAGCATTTAAAACTACTGCTACTATCCTGCTAATTCATAACCCCTTTACTGCATTTCGCAGACGTCCTTATCCAGAGTGACTTGCATTCCATCCATTTAGGGTCAACGGCTTTGCTCAGGGGCTCAGCAGTGGCAGCTGAGTAGCGCTGGGAATCGAACCTAAGATCTTCCCATCAGCAGTCCCACGCCATAAACACTGAGCTACCACTTCCGAATCAATTTCTGAAATTTTGAAGACTGGGTTACAGGGAGTTGAAAACCAATTTAACAGAACATCCGGTTCTCTCGTCCCAATTTCGCTTACTTACCATGTTTTCTCCATGTGCCTCTTCCCTAAAGGTCAACATGAGCCATCTCCTGCACAACATGAACTCAAGCTATCTTTTGAGAACCATCAGGAGTGACATCACAAGCACCAATGACCCTGGTGGGTGTCCTAATCTGTACCAGACTGTTCTGTTCCAAAAGCCAAAACCATTTAGCAGCAAACTCTTCGCAAACAAGTGAAAAAAAAAAGGGTGTCTCGATGAAATGTTAGTTAACACTTGTTAAAGGATGCACCTCGATACCAGTATCTCGATCGGGCCCAATACCGAGCTCATGTACTCGTGCTCGTAAATATAACCTGATAGCAAAGACCGATACCTCACATGACGTAATTTACAGTATTAGGCTTGACATGACTGACAGAACTGACACTGACAACTTCGGCCTCAGCAGTGTGCACATATTTATATAATATCCTTGATATTATTAAGCCCTTTGGACGTTGTTGCTGTCCTATATTCAATAGTCTCATTGTGCTGTGCTTGGAGACTGTTCTCAGTGCATCCCGACCCTTGTTATTGTATTGTCCCATCATCTGTCCGACATTTGACCTAAAGACACGACAGGATGGTTAAAACTGAAGTGAAAAAGGAAATAAAAACAAGTCTCAGGCATCTCAGTGCAACGGCTTAAAACATACACAGTGACACATCCTCCATTTTCGTATTATGTATGAGGCACCAGCTGGTACTCAGCTCTCGGTTATAAACATTAGTGGATATAAGCGCATGTATACACGGCAACATCTATAACCACACACTCCGCTGTCACCCAGATGAGGACGGGTGCAACGTTGAATCTGGTTCCTCTCAAGATTTCTTCTTAGCACCACATTGGGATAAATGCAATGTCAAAATTTGTATACATTTTTTAATTGAAACTTTGTCTTTTCGGAGATGCTGCTTTGAGTTAATGTCGATTGCTAAAAGCACTATATGAAAAAAATTTAATTGAACAAGTATTAAAGAATTAAGAAGCATAAAGAAAGGAAAAGATTGAATTTATATCATTTTTTGTTTTTCCTGTTGATGAGGTTCCCGTGTGTGTCCACGTGTGTAAATATTCATGCCGAAGCGCCGATCCACTTGCTTTATCGTTTTAGCATCAGGACAGATCGGTAATAAAGTACACACAGCAAAGCTAAAGCAGGTTCGGCGGACGCGATCAATACACAGACCGGGGCTCTAAATACATCCGGCCCGCCGGCCAAACCAATCCGTCCTCCGGTTAAGTCTCCGATCGCTTCATCAAGCCAGAGCACCGCCGCAGCTCGGAGATTTACTACAAAGTCTGCAGCGATTTGGATGCACTAAATGGCAGCATCGCCTTCATACAAAAAACACAAATAGATGTGTAGCGATAAAAGTCCCTGATTCCACGGTCTTACTCAGCGCTTCACCAGCAATCCCTGTTCGTTTATGATGCGGTGTAATGGACAGAAACCCGTCCTGCACTCTTTTCTTCCATCCGCCCTCCGCTATTACTCCGCTCAGAACCTAAACACCCCCCCTCCCCTCCCCCTAACGTCTCAGACAGCCTCCATAAACAGCAGTCGTAATGCAGTGCGCCTCTGCTGACTCGCAGCCCTCTTAATTAAAGCACTTTACTTTGTTTTTATTTCTCTACCATTTCCAGCCGTCGCTCGTTCTCGCGCCGTCTCGTCCTCCTCGCTGCTTCCACCCCCGCCCCTTCCTGTCGAGGCCACGATTAAATTGGATTCGAAATGATCCGGAACCGATAGAGCGATTTCGGCTGCCGGAGTTTTTTTTTTTTCCCAGTCTCGTGCGCACCAGCCGTCCTCCTTTTCAAAACTCCCCCGAACAGAACAATCAGGGGCTTCGTTTTCTCCAATAAGGGGCTCCGCAGGTCCCCCAAGTCTCCCATGGGAGCTGTGCAAACTGTCAGGGAGAAAAAGAAACGAGGGAACGACATGGCCAGGTGGAGAAGGGATGCCCATTAAAATGGAGAAAACGGAAGGATTCGGTGGTGTTTCGACCTCTTATCAGCGTCCCGGTCTTGTCTCTCAGAAAGACGAGTCGGTGACTAAAGCACACACCTCCATGAGCGCCCCGACACCGCAAGGAGGGCAGCGAGGAGGCGTGTGTTCTTTTTCTAATAACTTCCCGAAACACAGCGGCACTGAGGCTCGTCCTGATAAGCGAGCGTTTTCTCTCTAGACGAATGAAAGCGGATCCATGAAGTTCCTCACTATAGTATTCTATTTATAAGAGTGTTGAGTGTCTCCCTGTGGATTTCAACATTTGTCATCTGGCAGACAGAAGAAAGAAAAAAACAACAACATCTGATCACAGAATTACTGGCTAACGTTTAACGATTGGTGAAGTAGTTCTGCATTCACAGTCTTGGTTTAGCCACACGGCTTACCAAGCTCCATGAACGCCCCGCCCCTTACTATAACGATTGTAACGATGACGCACTGGAGCCCCCGATCATGGCCCCACACTTAACACTATAACTAGAGCACATTCGCATCAGTTCACGCGCTCAATCGCTAGTTGTCAGTACCGTTAGTTACTACAGCCTACAGTTTACTAGCTAGCTATGCCTTCATCACTGAAATGCATATTACCTGGTTGCAATAAAATACAAAACAGTTCGCTGTCCTTATTTGGCCAAGCTAACTAAATTATTCTAGTAACATATTGCTAACTCGCATAAAAGAGAAAGAAAATGCTAAACATTCTGTTGTAGACTGAGCGCGCCGAGGTTGATTCTCGGATAGCCGGTCCTCTGAATTGGATTCTGGCTCTGGAGGCTCAAACACGTATGAGCTTTATAAATCCAAGGAAGCTGCTAGGAGTATCCATTCAGGCTGTGGCGGTATTTGACAACTACGAGTCGGCAGCTTTCAGGCGAGTGGGTGCGGTTTCAGCGCAGACAGCGGACATGCCCCCAGCGTTTGAGAGCAGAGGATACCGCCCGTTTTTTCAACATTTTCATTACTTATTTTATTTACTCGGCGGATTATTTTATCATTCAAATTTGGTTGAGTGGTTAATAATACATTTTTCTGTGGTGTGACAAGCGCAGAACACATATTTAATATTGCCTTTACATGGACTTTAATATGAAATTGTTGTTGTAAACGTGTGCACTCCCAATCCTGCGGTTAAACTGAACATGGCTGAGATCGCACACGGACAAACCCGATCATTAGCTGAACTGCAAGCTTTGTGTGTGTGTGTGTGAAGTTTCTTGGTTTCCAATTAAACCTCCAACACAGATGAATGAGGAACATTCGTGCCATGTGCAGACTCACCCATGGCTTTGGTCTCCTCGCCTTTAGCGTTGAGGATGGAGAACTTAAACTTGGCACGTACTTCACTCTTCGGACAGCTCACCAGGAGCAAATAGAGGGACAAGTAGTCTTTACTCTCCTCGTCCAACCCTTTCGGATTCACCCGCAAACACCTGGACAAGAAGAGGACATGAAAGTGCCAGATTTCTCATTGAACACAAGATAAGACGCTTTAACGCTAACAGACTTCTACAAGCGTAACTGCAAGGGTCATAATGTAAGCCATGGCGTCCGTTTAAAACCGTGGGGTTTTAATAAACGAACGCTGCATTCTCTACAAACATCTGGATCCGATTTACCATTTCAGTTTGTCGTTTGCCCCCGAAGAGAAGGTGGAGCTTTTAATGACCTCGCCCATCTCCTCCCGACAGAAGCTGAAGTTGTTGATGGTCCACATGTAGGAAAACTTCACTACTTTGATCTGAATCACACGGAGACACACACACACACACACACCTTGTATTTTTTGCTTTACTTTTTTACAAAGATAAGTAAATGGCCAGGACTTCAAAAAGAACAGCCACATCCAAACTGTCTTTCATCTCCATAGAAACAAGCAGGAGAAAGAGAACGAAAGCAGGCGTTTGAACAGCAGAACCGAGTGAGATGTGGCAGCGGACGGGTTTCTCAGATCTTCCGCGTAAAGCTGCTGTGTGATGTGTTTATTAAGGACTACGCTGAACTAAACAAACACAGGTGAGTTTCAGGACTATGAAATCCCTTTAAAGTGTAGTGGACAGAACCTGGGTCTGGTTTACATAAAGATAAGTAAACGGATGTGTGGAAAATGGAGGGATGGATGTGCGAGTTAATGGATGGATGTGTGAGTTAATGGATGGATGGATGGATGTG
>JAOUQX010000019.1:12522286-12534111 GCA_028566295.1 Liobagrus marginatus | reverse complement strand
GTCACTTTAATCTTAAAAGAGGCAAAATGTCAGCAAGCTCTTATTCTTATTTAAACCAAATCGGTGCCACACTTGATATTATACACTTATAACCCACTGATTATACAAGTGGAATTATGGAAGCCTTTTTAGCTCTGCAGCTTCATTAACCCTTTAACGCTCCAAAAAGACCTTTGCTATGTCCTATCTACATTTCTCACCTAGAAACTCATGTATGGGGTCGGAGGCGTAAAAATGTAGGGCTCCGAGCTAGTGTGGGCCAATGCATGGCTAAATCTTTGTCTTTCTAAACAGAAATCGCATGCCACAAATGCTAATCGGTGAAAGGCAGCAACATGCTCTTGGTACGATTTGTCACTAACAAACAAATGTACAGGCACAACAAATGGCTTTTGTGCCCCAGCTCCTGCCCACTATGGCAGCATGCCAAGGGAAAGCCATGCCATGCTGTGCTCCTTAAGAAGAGGTCCTCAGAAAGGCAGTTCATCCAAGTTTAATACACTTTAGAGCTGCCTTTCACATATTCACTCGAATAGCATTAAAGTGATGATTCTTGCGCCGGACATTCGGCCGTCCTGTTACATTGTCTTCATTAGCTCACTGTGTCTCTTACATAGTCAGACATCTCTCTTTTCTCTCTTCTGGTCCTGTCTACCCAGCCTTCATATATATTCATCCCCTGCCTATTTTTCAGTTCATATATAAAACACTTTTCTTTTCCCCTCCTCCATTCTTGTCTCTCTAGGTGTCTTTCTTTCCCAGTACTCGCAGATTCAGCTGAATTTATAAGGTCCTCCATTTCTGAAGATTAACAACAGATCTAAGCTCAGCATTAAATTGTTTAGTTTTTTTTTTCCATAGTCCATATTCATGCCATTACATGCCAAGATCCCATCAGCATCAGCAACGAAAATATGAATTCACTTGATTTTTCTCTATAGCAGTACGACAATGCTACTATATGTATGAGGTACACTATATATATGATGTAATATCCTATAACATCTAATATTGCATTTTTTTGAGTATGATGAAGTTTACTACATTTATAATTACATTTACAGCATTTGGCAGACGCTCTTATCCAGGGCGACTTACAACCGAGCAGTTGAGGGTTAAGGGCCTTGCTCAGGGGCCCAGTAGTGGTAGTTTGGGGTATCAAACCCTGGTATTCAAATCAGCAGTCCAACACCTTAACCACTGAGCTACCACTTCCCCACTTAATATCTATCGTATGTGTTAAATTGACAAATGCATGTTTATTCTTAGTGTTGGCAGAGGCGGAGATTAAAGGGTGTGTTCAACACCCTCTATTGGACATATTAGGACATTTATAAAGCAGCGCTTGGAAAAAATATGAATGTAATTTAAGGACAAGGATTGCAGGAAACGTCTTACTAAATGATACTTTGTAATGATACTGCATTGATCCACTTCCTCATACGGTGTGTTTCCCTTTTAAGGAACCTAAATTGTAATCCTAGTTACTGTATTAAAATGGTCATGAATTCACATTTCCTTCAGCCAGCTTTAATGCCAGACTAAAATTTGCGTTAGATTAAATATTTCATGGGTGAATACAAACGGAATTTTTATGCATAACTAATGCAGGAGATGGGTGGTGGTGGCTCAATGGTAAAAGGCTCTGGGTCAGGGGTCAGTGATCAGAGGGTCGGAGGTTAAGCCTCACACCACGCAAGCTACCATCACTGGGTCCTTGAGCAAGGCCCTTAACCTCACTTGCTCCAGGGGCGCCGTTCGTCCTGGCTGACCCTGCGCTCTGACCCCAGCGTTCAAATTCATAAGCTGGGATATGCATAATAAAAACATTTCACTGCATGTATGTCTATGTGATAAATAGGATCTGAAAATGAAAAAAAACAACAATGAGATGCTCGATGCAGGAAACAAGTCACAGAAGTGAAGCGAATTCCAGATATAAGTGGCTAAGTTACCGTCCCGTGTTATCATGTTGCTATTCATTTCTTCCTTCTGAACTCAAGTCCTCATACTGAGACTAAAAACTGAAGCAAGCAATAAAAAAATTTAAAAAATCAGAATTAAAACAATGTGTTATTATATTAACGTTTCTATTTTTTGTAGGTTGAACACACTGCCAGCACCAACGTCCCTAAGTGTCTGCCACATGAATTAGCCTTCCATACCAGACAAATGACTTCTATTCCATCTATTCAACAGCCTGCACCTTCTGGCGAGTTTCCTCACCAGCCTTTGTCTTTGTAAACATTTTTACACTACAATTAAATTCGAGACGTTGTCCCGTGAGAATACACACTATGATTAGTCACCATTAAATTCAGGGTGGGGACTTTTACTTTGTGTTTCACGATCAAAAGGTTTTCTATACGTTCCTGCTGAATTTATGTCTTACAAATTTTCATTCAACCCACAAAACATGTCGAAACCCCAAACGGAGACTTCCTTCAGACCTGCTGGAACGCTTGACCTGTCAACTTGATCCTGGAGCAGAAGTCATCAGGCCTCCATGCAAAACCCCTGTATCACCTTGTGACGACGATTAGACCATTTAACATCCTTATGTTGTTTTATGTCACGGTATTTATGTCATAGAAATGAAGAGGACACTGAGACAGGATCAGCATCCTCGTTGTCTATATAATAATATTGGGAAATGAAAGCTAAAAACTGATCCCAGTTAACACAGTCTAGTCATTTCTATACCGAGGATTTCCGAAGTATGCACCTCTGTGGAATGTGCTCTGATACAGGCACTGATACAGATGAAATATCTACTTGTTTTATTTTAAGGGAAACATAAACCGTGTCAGCGTGTTAAACCGTGTGGTGTGGATTATGTCTGTGAAATGAAGAAGGGTTAAAAAAAAAAAAAAAAAGTCAACTAATGCTTTAGACTTTAATTGTGATCCACTAGAGATGGAACAGGTTTGGACAAGGACGAGAAAAAACAATGGTATACTTAAACCAGCTGTGTTTTTGACCATCGGAAGGCGCCGTTGTATGTCGTCATCGCTAATAAGCCGGTGCTGGGACACATTGAACAACCCATGATTGCATTGGTATGACTTTTCCGTGGCACCGTCCTTTTTCGCTGGGCCTAACACAGCTGATTCAACTAACCAGTTACTTAAAAAGTTATGCCAGACAGGGATTCTGCAAGACCAGGGCTGGTTGGATTAAAAGAAAGCAGCACAATGCTGCCCTCTAGAGGTTCTGAGCTTTCATTTCATCCCGCAATATTGACCAATTCAGAGCAATAGCTACTGTTAGTCCCAGATGCTACAAAGATAGTAAGACATTAAGCCACTGCTGATCTTCAGAACATTTCAATGCATAAAAACTAAATTTACGAGCTATTAGATGAACATACATGGATGGCCAAGTCAATACAGAATTCAATAGTCTGGTGATGAGAGTTTAAGGATGTGGCCAACCAAGCTGAAAACCAGACGAAGAAACACAGTAGGTTTCAGATACATCACGTTTTAGACTCCTTAACAACTAACTTAGTAAGTTCTTGTCGTAGGTAACGGTCATTTACTGTCGAGATGTCTATTCTAGCAATTGTTAATCACATTTCAGGGTTTAACCGTTTTATTCTATACAAGTCCTTGTCTTATGTAGCTTGTCTTTGTATGTCTGAGATCATATCGGTCTTCGTGTGGTCATGTTAGGGGTCCTGGAGGACTAAATGACCACTGTCAATAAAAATGTCGATGTTTACTGAAATTCCATTTTCAAATTTTTTTCTTTTCTCTCTTGCTGTGTTGGCATGTTATGTGTTTAACCGGTGTGTAATAGAATGGAAATGAAGGTTCTGACTGTAGTGCTTGGTTAATAAACACTTGCTGTCTTTTGCCTGTGTTTTTCTTCTTTTTTTAAATATGAGGGGGAAAAAATTAGACATAACGCCATTTTACCACTACCATCAAGATAAATGTAATTGTTTTAACCGGGACTGAGGGATGTTGTTTGACGGCTTCATGTCAATAATTTGAAGAATATTCCAGGGGACTTTGTGACTCGTGGTTCACATCAGGCATGTCTTCTAGACAGGTCAAAAGAGTGTTTACTATTAATTGAATATTACTGTTTACATTATTGAAATGATTTAACATAAAGCCTCATTGTAATGTAAGCAAAGAAGGTTTGCTCTCCTCTAAACCCATACACCACACTGCTTCAACATGATTCACTTCCCTTTACTTTCCCTCAGTGTTCCTTTACACAGTAATGGATGGATGGATGGATGGATGGATGGATGGATTGGTGGTTGGATGGATGGATTGGTGGATGGATGGGTTGATGGATGGGTTGATGGATGGATGGATGGATGGATGGATGGATGGATGTGTAGATGTGTGGGTAGATGGGTGGGTGGATGGATGGATGGATGGATGTGTAGATGTGTGGGTAGATGGGTGGGTGGATGGATGGATGGATGGGTGGATGGATGGGTGGGTAGATTGGTGGGTGGATGGATGGATGGATGGATGGGTGGTTGGACGGCATTGTATATAGCTCCACTTCCTCCATGCATCAAATTCCCAGTCCCATTATCCATGTGTAATTATTTTGTGTCAAAACAGTATGAACTTTCAGCATGGACAAACAGGATCCTGTTTTGTTTTTTGTTTTTTTGTTCCCTGAACATGATAAACACTAGATCAGGTGTCGGCAACCCGCAGCTCCGAAGCCGCAAGTGGCTCTTTCATCCCTCTGTTGCTGCTCCCTGTAGATTTGGAAAATAGATAATAAATATTTAATTTCAATTTATTTTATTTTAGTTGGTTAGTTTGAAATAAAGTAATTCTAAATTCTAAGATTATGATGCTCTTGCAACATTAAAATAAACCGTGTTTCTTTTTTTGTCGCTCTAAATATGCGTCATAACTGCCGATTTGCGGAAGCCGCGATTAAATGATGACGTAACACAGAAGCAGACGGTATTTTTGGTTTTCTGCCGCCGGCAAGTTAAAATGTTGATGTCATGAATACGAAGTGGACTCAATTAGACGTTGAACATTTTATTTGAAAGTAAAACCACAACTTCTTTTTGTTAAGTTTAGTTCAAACTGTAAAAAAATATTTTTGTTTGCCTGCACAAATAAAATTTCGTTTACTCGGTAGGAGTTCATTGATTTCATAAATGCAACACACTACAGATTTTTCTGCATTTTCCATAACGGTAAATAACGATACATGCCGCGTTATCTTCATTTTAGATGTCAAAAAGGTTTTGTGGCTCCCTGTGTGTTTTTTTTCTGTAGGAAACGGCTACAAATAGCTCTTTGAGTGTTTAAGGTTGCCGACCCCTGCACTAGATAATGAATGAATGAAGTTCCGGGTATACTGGTAATCTGGACAATAATATTTACTGTAGATAGATTTACTGCACCTTCATCGGTCCATTATGGAAATCTGTTATCTGAGAAAGTTTTGGTAGTGGTAGTAATTGTACTAATGTAGTGTCGTGCTATCGTGTGTCCTGAGCACTCGGTCCTTCTAAAGACGTGATGAAGAACGATGATAAAGGATGATGATGAGGATGATGATGAGGATGAGGATGATGATGATAATTTTACAAAAGATCAGGTGAAGGTGACTGCATATTATTTCAGGGTTGGTTTTGTGTCCTTCCATCTTACTGTATTTAGCACATTAATCTAAAAAAAACTGATTTACATTTGAAATTAAAATGTCTTAATGCTCCTCCATTTTCAGTTGTCCTACAGAGATTGGGCCACATTTTACCTTAGTAAAAAATCGCTTCGGACTTAAAAGTCATATTCACCGACTGCCAATAAATAAGGCTACGATCTAAGCTAAGACTAAAGCGCAGTTCGGTTTAGAGCACGCGCTACTGACACGCCGCACTAATGACGTGCGGTCAAACCGCTTATTCATACAGCAGACTAACCACGAGCTCCTGATGGACCCCGACATGGACATCCATGGAAAATCCAAGCTTACCTGCAGACCGTGATGAGGTTCTTGCGTTCCACGGCCACGTTTCTGTTCGACACCTTTTTCGACGTTAGACCCATCGCCATCGCGGTGTGCACGCAAGTCGCTTCCATCCGATGGAGCCGTAACGCTTCGTGCTGCGAGCCTCCAACCCCTCCCTTTGGACCAAAACACACAAAACACACGCTTCACACAGCACACACTCCTACATCACAGGACACACCGACATGATGCTCTGACTTACAGGCAGCATGCGTTTGTTTACACAGACTTTTGCACACTACCCTTTTACATAAAGCTTTAATATAAAGCTATAATGTATCAGAACCAGTATCAGAACCTTTTCCAACCAGTCAGGCCTTTAAACACACAGATAGCAGATTTACATTTGTGTGTGATTTTTATCTATTTAAGTGCACTGTCATGCAACGGTTATGTCATAAGTTAAAGTCTTTTAAATTCACCCCAAAGACCCCAATTATTCCCTCACATACATACCATGATAGCACGGTGTACTTTTAACCCCTTTCCAGATTCGGTCCGGGTTGCCATGTTATGTTGAAATCCCCCGGAATGCGCAACAAAACTGTATTAATATTATTTCTCTTTACATATATATATGTATAATATATATAAAGCTACAGTGATGTTTGATACGTACTATTCGGTGCATGCGCAGAAGTTTATACTTATAAAGTTATTATAAAATTGACATTTCAAAACAGCAGGTTAAAGAGCAAACTACGTCACACGCCCAATTCAACTCTGAATTCTGCCTAGTAACAAGCAGCTGATTGGTTTTTAGACTCTTTTTTTGGCTTTTGTTGAATAAATTAGGAACTTTTTGTAAACATTTGTATACGGCTTATTTTATAAAGGTAAAATCGTTTACCGTAAATTTGATAATAGAAGACTGTAGTAGATTTAAGCTTTTTGTTTATATTATTTGTATCAGTTCCTTAAATGCATGCATTTTTGCCTTTTTTTTTTTTTTTACACCATGTCATTTTACAGATAATAAATAATTAAGGTACGGTCTATTTAAAGCACAGAGCTGTTTTTTGTGATTAGTTGTAGTTACGTTTCTTTAGATGAAGTCCAGAAAAAATTGGAAACATTTACCCTTTACTTTACATGACTACACCTTTTTTATCTTCGGTTGTGACTGGGTTGCCATGTTTTGATGAATCAACACAGAAAGCTCTTGAACAAACAGCTATGATATATTAGCATTTGTATTTGTGGCATTTGGTTGACTTATATCATTCTGATTCTGGTTCACTAAGAGAGGTATTGCATCAGTGCCATCTGTCTAAAAACCGTTTGTAAATAGAAAGTAGTAATTAAATTAAGTTATGGATAGTTAATAAATTATTTGTATACATACTATTATATGAATGAAGTAGACATACTGTAGGTTTATGCATTGTTTATTGACTGTCACATAAAAGTGTGCATGAGTTGGTTTTTTCAATTAGATTAGCTGCTGTGGGTTTGTTATTAAATGTTATATTGTTTATATTTTATTTGTTTTCTATTTTTGATATATATACATATATATGGATGTAAGACCATATCATTTTTGCTTGTGAAAATATAATAAAACTTGTAATAAAGCTTTACTGTATGAAGGAGTTTCAGGGGACAGTTTCAACCACGGCGTTATGAATCTTCAACAGCAAGGGGCATCATTTAGCACTTTCACATTTCTTTTGGATTTAAGTATGTACATTCATAATTCATATAATCTCTATTATTACTTCTATTAGAGTAATAAAAACATACTATAAGCAATACTTAAAATTTAACCTCGTTTTAGTCCATTCGGCACAAATTCTTGCTTCCTTTTATTCATTTAAGCTGTAATTGCCCTGAAATCTTGCAGATGAGTTTTCATACTTGTTGATTTTTACATAAAGTCTTTGTATTAATCAGTACTAAGTACTTGCTCTAATAACAGGTTGGAATGCTGTTTTTTTTTATGCCGGTGCAAACTGTATTATAGACAAAGAACAATGAATGAGTGCCAATAAAAACAGGTCTCACACACAGTATCAGAGTACAGTAGAAGACAGTAGAGTATATTGTAGCTGACGATGAGTACAGGAAAGCCTTCAGCCAGGGATTCGACTTAACAGAACATTTAGATGTATTTATATGTACATTCAGTCTTCTCCAAATAAATAACATAAATTACTAAAATAAATCAATCATAAATCAACAAATGTAACATATATTGAACATTACCATCTCTCATTTACCTGACACTTCCCTTCCTTCACTCTTTAGAGGGTCCCTTGTCATAACAGAGCTCAGTCTGGAAGTCCATCTACAATATAAATCTACCCAATCGTAATACACAGAGGTGAAAATTAAAGGAAAAACCATTGGCTGTTTTGTTATTGCATCCAATTGTACCTTTAAAGGAAATCTTAAATGGACCTCAATACAAACTTGTCCTGACCGTTTTGCATTCCCCTGCCCTAATCCACAGGGAATAAGAACTCAGTGGTCTGATAGATACAAAAACAATTGGAATCATAGCCTATGGCATTCACAGTCGAGAGATTATGGACCAGCATGTTCATGTTGTGGCCCAACATTTTTGTCTTAGAAACTGCGTTACATTTTTACTTGAATTTATCACCCGTCCATGCATTAAAACAAACACGTAGCTACATAGATGGCATTCAGTACAGGGAATAAATAAGTCAAATTCTATAATAAGAGAAGGTAACGTTTAAAGAAAACGAAAGGAACACTTCTGCATTTTTTTTTAAGTTCATCTTTGTCACATCTGTTGCATGTTTATCACAATCACTTCTATTGTTGCTGAATCAGTTCAAAAAATGCAAACATTTTGCAAAAACTTTCTGTTTGTATTATATGAAGCTTTGAGTCAAATGATTAAAAATGATTAAAAACGAGTGCTCTTATGGAAATCATTCAGCAACAATAGAAAACTATTTTAATGCGTAATTTTGTGGAATTTTGTGTTTTCAGCTGCCCACTGTATGTTAACTGGGTCAACATACTTTCCATTCGTTTCTCCGTACAGGGGAACCTCTTGTCCATGGAAACTGCGAATACACTCCGGTAAACAGTGACTAGGCTAGAAAATGCAGGAGTATTCCTTTAAGGTACTTTGATCCAGCAAATGTGCAAAGTTCTCTTCTCTTATGCAGTGCAGTGTATTTCCTGCTAGCAGCTCAGTGATGCAGAGACCTGCCCAGCACCCAACACAACTTAACCTCCGTTCCTAAAGCAAACGAATAACCTTACAGTTCTATATATCCCATATGTTACTGTTTTGGTCCGAGCAGTACGATGGTGAGAAAAGCAAAGCGTGGTCCGAAGCAGAAACCTGAGAGCAGTGTGCCAACAGTCCTCCGAACTTCAACACCAAAACCACTGCTGGGTTATTTTAAGCTCAATATGTAGGTCGTGATAACAGAAAACAGTAACAGAATGCTAAAAGCACAGGTGCAATTTAAAAATTCCTCTCTTCGCCTTAAGAGGAACCGTTCAGGGTACAAAACGTGAGAATATAGAAATTGCATTTTCTCCCCTTAGCACTTTTTTTTTTCCTTTTTAAAGTCAAACTAAACGTAACTATTAGTTTATATGTAATCCAGTCGCAATAAATAACAAATGATTAGGGTTAATCATTGAAATGAAAACATTCACCCTAAATAATAAAGAATAAAAAGCGAAATAATTCAAACTAAACATATTGATACTAGACATTTGCTATGTACACCCTGACAGCAAGGGTGTTCCCTTTTCTTTCTATGACACATTAAACCGAGTGGGCTGGAAAAGAGAAAAGTAAAAAGAAGGAAAGCCTCTCTCCTCGCATGTCTATTAATGGTGGTTCAGCAGTTTGGAATACTAACATGCCCACAGCTTTTACCTGTTGTTTCTGCAACTAGTATGATAATGGTCATGTACAAATGATAAGTGCTTGTGTACATTATATTTATATACCCCTTTCCCTAATGCTGTGTAATTCAGTCACGGAATATAACTGGGATGAAGAATACAATCCGATCATCTGTCCGCATCAGGAGGTTTTACATCAGGAATATGAAACAGGTTTATAAGCATGCTCTTGCAAGTTCCTCAGAGAGAAATAAAAGGTGGAGACTTTTATCATCCTCGGAACCATGTCTCGTTCCCCCCTCTGATTTTTCTACCCTTGCTTTCTATCCTCCTTACCTAATGGACAGTAGGACATTTATTATTTGGAATATATTAGTAGTTAACTTCAGGTTTCCTAATATAACTGAGGGCTTAAAACACCATCTTTTGCTTCCAGTTCCTTTGTGTCACTCAGTGCGTGTTACGCTCTCTTTCTCTGTCACGGGGACTGTAGCCGTTAGCTGGGGATTGGATAGGGGTTTTGGGGTCAGAGTCCGTACTGGCTGGGGGACGACGATGGCGAGAGGCTCTGGTGAAGAGGCGAAAGGCTCCCCTGCAGATCAGACCAAACCAGTACAGTTGCGGAGCCATGAGCAGAGCAGCACCCATGTTATACTGCCACGGGATGGAAAGCGGCACCATATAAAGAGGAATATCTGCATACCTATTATACACACACACACACACACACAGACACACAACGATTTGCATAAGTGCCCGAGAGCACTGAAATTACATATCATTCCAGAACATTTACATTACATTACAAAACAAAAAAATTTTACCTTTAGGGATACACATAAATACTTCTGATTCTTTTACAGTGGCACCATTAAAAAAATACAAGACCAGTGATAGCAGAACAGTAAAGATCAGCACTTTATGATGCATAGAAAACACGGAACTGCACATTATGAAATGGATTAAGTGTGACGTTCTGTGGCACTTACTTTTTTTTAAATCCCAGACCCAATGCACTGAGCCCCTGTTCCAAAGACTGATGAATGCAATCAGTTGTGTAGTGAATGAAAAAGAACATACCTGCCATAGGCGTAGTAGAGGTAAGGGAAGAGAAGAACTCGACAGACGAAAAAAGTGATCAGCATTAGTGCTCCGTTAACTTTATGAAGGAGAGTGTGCTGCTGCTTGTACTGAAGCATGGGGGGGGGGAAATACAGAGAAGACGGGAGAAAGGAAGATACAGGGGTGAGTTCCAGGCAAAGCTTACGTAAAAGAAGAACATTAACACGAGTCCCACCACTTTTGAGGTACATAGCTGTTTTCTGAGAGTAAGTCAGAGCTCAAAAGAAAAAGGTAAAGGTGTACATACATTTGAGCAAACTCAATGTTTGTTTATGGAGACCTCAATATATACATAAATATATATAAAAAGCAAATTAGGAAGCAGTACACAGCGGAGGAAAAATGTATCATGAAGCAAATGATGTTAGCTAAAGGAATGTATGTTAGAAAAATTCGCATTGGGTTGGAGTTGATAGATAAAGGTTTTTTTTATAGATGAATGTGTGATGGACATAGTGGTGTTGGTAGATAAATGTGTCATGGATTAAATATTGTTAGTGGATGAATGTGGGATGAATAAAGCAATGCTGGGTAAAGTCAAAGATAGAGAAAGTGGTGTTAAGAATAGACAAAGCTGTGTTGGGTAGATTACTGTGTAATGGTGAAAGTTGTAATGGGTAGATTACTGTGTAATGGTGAAAGTTGTAATGTGTAGATTACTGTGTAATGGAGAAAGTTGTAATGTGTAGATTACTGTGTAATGGAGAAAGTTGTAATGGGTAGATTACTGTGTAATGGAGAAAGTTGTAATGTGTAGATTACTGTGTAATGGAGAAAGTTGTAATGTGTAGATTACTGTGTAATGGAGAAAGTTGTAATGGGTAGATTACTGTGTAATGGAGAAAGTTGTAATG
>JAOUQX010000019.1:12499866-12514142 GCA_028566295.1 Liobagrus marginatus | reverse complement strand
AGCCAGTATATTATTATATTAGTATTATATGAGCAGAATATATTATTATATTAGTATTATATTATCAGAATATATTATTATATTAGCAGATTATATTATTATAGTAGTATTATATGAGCAGAATATATTATTATATTAGTATTATATGAGTAGAACATATTATTATATTAGTATTATATTAGTAGATTATATTATTATAGTAGTATTATATTAGCAGAATATATTGTTATATTAGTATTATATTAGCAGATTATTCTCACAAATCACTACTTCAAATGATTGTGTAGTTACTACACTATTTAATAATTAGTGTACACTCACAGAAAAGAAATCATTTAGGTCTAGACTACAGAACACCCCATAAACCTTCACTAAAACGTTTATTGACAATCGTCTAAGGATAAAAAATAAAAGCTAACAGCCGAGTGAATCCTCATTCTAGTGGGCAAAAAACCCAACAAATAATACATTGTCTATTATATGATAAAAAAAAACATTGATTATAAATTTAACGCTGTAATAAAATGCCAATAAAAAACATAAGCTACAATAAGACGGTATGAACTTCAGACTTACGAAACACACTTCCATATACAACAGCTAGAAAAATAAAGATCTTTGTTTTTAGCTTAGTCATATAATATCATGGATGTCCAGAGTTCAGCATCAGAGGAGCATTTCATCAGTCAATGATAAGATTTTGTAAGAGTAGAGAAATACAGAGGCCTTTGAACGCGAATGAGCTGATTTGGGCAACCCTTCTTTAATCCATGTTCAGTGGGGGGGTTACCAAAATAGACTCAACAAGGATTAGCCTGCTGGAGATTTTGTAAGATTACTGCATGGAACGAGGGAGAGGCTGTCAGAAGTACGGAGGACGAGACAGGAGTGGGGGCAGAGAGAAAGACACAGAATTTGCAAACTCGGAGATTTGTTTGTTAAATCTATATCACTAACCATAAAGCTCACTAATTTAAAAAAAAGCAAACACATTATAAGTGTATTGCTAAATGTTTGATCTTTCGTGAAAATTGACATTTGTCTCCATTAATTCAGTTTGTGAGATTAAAAACTTGAAAGTCTTGTCTTCATACCGGTAAGTCAAATGTAGAAAGAAAGAACGAAAGAAAGGAAGGAAGGAAAAAGAAAAAAAGGAAGGAAAGAAGCCAGAAACTTGGAATTTCCTGACTCCAAAATTATTGGTGAATTACATGCCAGTAACTATACGGCTCTCTGTTTAAAGAAAATAAAAGTGTTACAATAATCATTTTCCCACTTCTGACATAAACAGAAAGAAAGAAAGAAAGAAAGAAAGAAAGAAAGATAAGGGATGGGGTAGACGTGGATCAGAGAATGGCACTGAGTGGTACCCTGAAGAGCACGGATGGATAGAAGGGAGTGTTGTTCCCTTTCTACAGCAGCAACACATATAAACAGAGGCCTTAACACACTGCAGGAAAACACACTGTCGCACAACAGCAGCAGAACATGAAACTCATTTTTTTTTTATAAAAGGAACTGATTATAATAGCAAGTAAAAAATGTTACGCACTAAAGTTGGCCGAAACGTCCTGAAGGAATCAGCAGTAAAGGGAAGTGTTGATGAGGCAAAACCATGTTGTTTGTTTCTGCATTGCAGCCGCAGATGGGACAGCTTCATTCACTCCTGATTCAAACACACACACACACACACACACACACACAAACACCAACATAAGAACTTTAGCCAGCATGCCATTTTATTACCAACACCAAAATAATAAATTATAATAAATAATGCTTGATAATAAACTAGTAATTTTTAGAGATGTTGTGTTTATTACACCATGGCTTAGCATAGCTAACAGCAGCTCACGATGCGTTACTCATCACTTATTGGACCGCTGGCACAATGACAAAAATGAAACACAAAGCATTATAAGCGGGTTTCCACTAATATGTCGTGTATTTATCAAGAGAAACATCAGAAATCCTATCGAAAAACATCATATTTAAATTTCATACTAGTTTATCTGTAACACCTAGCGTATTTGTAGTTAGCCAGCTAACAGAGTAGCGCAATGCTTCCTATTGTTTCCATGGTACTGCATCTCCATCATCATCAGTCCGGCGGCGCGTGCGGCAAGATTTTAACACGCCAACAGGCTGCGCATAAACACACATGCGTTTAACATGGTATTAAATCGCTAGTGTTTTTTTTTGTTGATGTTCTAGAAAAAGCGCGATTCTTATTGTGCACATGCGATGAATAAAAACGCATACGAGCAAAAAAAAAAATCCAGAGCATAAAAATGAACCAGATCGTTGATGAAATGAGGCCGCGCGCGCTTTCTCGAGACGTCTCTGTTCAATTATTCAGCCAGGATGCTTTGTTCTAGGTATACGAGCAGGCTGTTAGCACAAAATTCGACGATTTAGAATTAGATTGACGTATTTGCTCTAATGAGAAGATAGACTCTAACCCAAAGCCAAAGCAATAGGAGGACGTTTACACCGGAACCGGTGTTCGTGCACAAACCTGATTGAAGTTCACGTGATTTTTCGGGTCAAAATCGAGTTTGAGCTTCCACCCGGCTTTTTTGTTTCATTTAAAAGACAAACAAATCAAAAGATTAAAATTACAAAGCTAGGAGTGAGCTGAGACAACGTGACGCGCCATGGCGGCCTTCCAACCCTCAACCAGTTACAAACCGAGTGCACTAGTCAGCTCATACTGGGGTTTAAAGTACTGTAGTGCACCTGCGCAGGGAGCACGTGCGCGTTTAGGGCTCGGCCGTGTTCAGCATCATAGAGAGGCAACGTTAGCTTAGCATAGGCACCTTTCACAAGCATCCGCCTCCGTCCTCACGGTTATCCTCTCTAACACGGCGCCCTATATGTTTGACCCCTGTTACATGATAATAAACAACACCCTTATTCGCCCACAATGAGGTTTAAACGAACAATTGTTGCATCAACTAGTCACACACCCTCTCTTATTCCGTCAGGCTCATTGAGGCCAGTCGTGTTGGATTAGATAATGAGCAGGTGCATTAATAGCATTATGGCTAACAAGCTGCAAGTCAGAGGACACCCATCTCAGATTGACATATAGGCAAACTTATAATGCTTTAAAGTCAATAAACATTATTTACAGATTTGCCTGCAATAACCAAAGTTTATTTTATCCAAGAGTGATCAAAACAATCTGTATATTTAACTATTTGTCTCTGTCTGCCTACCTATCTATCTACCTACCTATCTACCTACCTACCCATCCATCTATCCATCTATCTATCCATCCATCTATCCATCTATGTAGCTGTATGTCTGTCTGTCTGTCTGTCTTAATAATCTCAATACCCAATGACAAATGTGAGATAATGCCTAAGGTGGTCAGATTCCAATGGGATCCTGTGTTTAGTTGATTTAGAAACATCAACTAACAGTTTAATTGATGCAGATCAGACGTGTGTATTTAATGATAATTTAAATGAACCTTATCATGAAAACCCCGCCAGAGAAGTAATTTCTTAACATTGTGAGAGATTATCCAGGAAAGGACAATATGAAGGTATAATATTGTGATTTATCACAACACACCATATTGTACTTTTGAATACAAATAGTTTTCTATTGTTAGGAATAACGAATGAGATGTGAGCAGAGAGTGAAGCACACTGAGCTACATTTGACTGTTAAATACAGAGTCACATACGTAACATGCTGCTAGATAGTGGGAAGGTGTTTTTGCTGATGGCTACACAAAACTTGCTAACAATCAGGCTTATATAGTATAAAGATTCATTTATACATTTATTAGTAATAAAGAAGATAGACAGTTGTGTTTAAAAGAAATGTGATATGTATTCTATATGTATATAAAACTGGTGTTAGGTCTAATGGTAAAGTTTATGCTTTTAACATGAACTATTCTTTATTAATAAATATATAATAACCAGTTACAAAACCAAATAGTAAAACTATGGCAGTATTATCTCTCTATAATAAAGAAACTTTATTATACATATTATTATATGTATCTGTATCCTTCATATTAATGCACGGTAGAAGATTTTAGATTTACTTTATCTATTCAGCTGGTTAAGCTCACAGTACACTAAAATATGTTTATAAAATAAGCATTTTTAAAAAAAAACCTCACCTGCGTAACACACAGCTACGGAATTGTTCAGTGTCTCTCCGCTTGACTAAACGTCTCGGTGAGATTCATTTCACTTTTAAATCTCCACCGCACAGGCCGGAAGTTGATTGGCCCACAGAAACCGAGTATGCTGCCTTGCTTTGTGAAGCCCACATTTTGACTGATTTGTTTTGGACCAATAGTATTTGAGAATAGTGGGCTAAAGTCCCGCCTCCGCATGTGCGCGGTAAGATTATGATCGTTAACGGTGTTCTGAACAGGCTTATAATGTATTTTTCAAACATCGCGCATAAATTGATTTCAACGGCGAAAATTGACATTTCACCGATGAATTGTGAGCTGTTTATTTATTTTAAGTTTAGAAAATATAATTTGAATGAATAAGAAAGGTGAGAACCTTTTTATTTGGTTGAAATGTCAGTTAATTGCTGCTTTAATAACCTAGAGGAACATGCTAGTTATGCGTGACTGCTGATGACGTACTTCCTGTCTCACGCTGTGAGTGGGGCCAAGCGTTCATCGACCGCAATGCACTTTTACAAATTGCCATTTCAAAACATTTATTCAATAAGGGCAAAATATTATACAATTTGTAGAGATTTCATAAAGTAGATATTATCGCAATGACCATTTTCACTGACATGTTTGTACAGTCTCCCCGAAATTAGTTTTTGCAGGGTGGGATGTCTGACATTCATACTTTTTTCCTACATTTGTAAATAAACTGCATGTTAAAAAATATTTGCAACGTGGAACTGTTTTGTTCTTAACGTAAAATTTATTTACAACTGAATTCACTAATAGGGTGATAGAGTGGTTAGCGCTCACTTCTGCATAGGTTTGATTCCTATCCAGGGTGTTTCTGTGTGGAGTTTGCATGTTCTCGTGCTTGCATGGGTTTTACCTGGGTACTCCGGTTTCCTCTTGCATACAAACACGTGATTAGGCATAGGTGAATTGGCTACTCTAAATTGTCCATATGAGTGAATGTGTTGATTATTTGATTCAAACAAATGATTTAATCGTCTGCCTGTTTTTACAGTCTGAAACACATTTGGCCAGAAAATTCTAATAATTGTAATAATGTGACAAATACCACATTTTTGTAGATGCGCTCAGGTATGACAAATTACTTTGCTAACTCAGCTCTTTAGAATTTGCAACATCACACTTTGCTTGATGTATGGATTAGCCATTCAACCCCAGCTGACCTTTGACTGTGTTTTGAGATCTCTTGGTCATGAAGATCTCCTCTGTGTAACATTGATTAGGCATTGTATGTTAAAAGTATTGTTTGCTGCAACTCCTGGCTTTTTTCATCAATAGCAGCTTGGATATATTATCACGATAGCATAGATAACTGGAGTTCAAACATTCTACCAAAGTTAAAAGCAGATGATGAAATGTAATGTATTAACTACGTATTGCACTATTTTATTGCACTACTAGTTTATTTGTGACTGCCTTAAAAAAAAAAAAGCAGCTCTGTTAATAAAAAATCCACTTTATAACCAATATTGTTATAGGTGGATCATACACTTCTTTAAGATATTTCAGCAACCTTAAAATTAAACAATTCATTCTAACAAGTTTTACCTTCTTAACTCTGAACAATAAAATTTTCTATTCAAAATACTATCCTGTGGTGTTTAACATGCTAGAAAACAGTGTGCTATGCCACGTTCTCTGCCAAATAAATCAAGAAACATTTCAAAATAAAGTAAAATCTATCCAAGGGACAAAAAAACAAACAAAAGGGAGACAGAAACCTATCTATTTAGTTGACACAGCACTTTGTCTCCAGTGTTCGCTCTTTATTGACAGTTCCACACAAAACCACTTCTTTTCTTTAAAAATTTCAAGCATCTGTTGTAAACACAAAGTCCAAAAACATTTTCAATAAAATGACAGAAAATAAATAATAATAAAAACAACATCCATCTTTTAAAACAAGCTTTTGCTATTACTAACTATAATAGTTAACACAAATCAAGTTTTCTGTTTTCTCCCACCATCAATCATAAAATGTCTAACTTCTATGAGCTCATGACTCTCACTTTACTTACATCATCATGTTGTAGTTAGCAGTCAGTTCAAGATATCCTAGACCAACGTAAGTTTTCTTCATGTCACTACACTTCTAGATCTTCTACCAACACAATAGGAAAGTGGTTAAACTACAAAATGTTACAAAAGGGAGAAAAAAATATATATATATCCACAACGCATGGACATAAAAATAAAAGAAAACCATTCATTTAAGAAAATATCTTCCTATGACCAAATTAAATAACAGCACAATGGGTTTGTTAGATTACTGGGCTCCTGAAGCACTGAGAAGCCCTGGGGTAAAGTCCTTATTCACGGGTGGATCCGTTCGAGTGGACATCCTTGAGAACTGCGTCTGTCCAGCAGTGCTCAGTTTGCTCTACACCACCTAGTGGTGGCCCACAGGCACGAGCCTCAAGGTGGTAGAGCAAAAACGGGGTGTTTTCAGTTCACAGCACCAGGGGCGGGCGACTGTGGCCCGGACACGCGTCCCTGTGTGTTTACAGCAGTGTCTGCAATATGAAACCTGAGCTCAACGCTAGTTATGACTGAAGTGAAAATGTTATTTAAATGAACAGCAGCATTTTCCTCTCAAAGCAATCGGAGACGTGCATCGGCCTGAACGAGACGAGGAAAAGACAGACAGACAGACAAAGGGGATTTGTAAGAACAGTGGTTCAGTGATTAGCACAGATCCCTGTACAGTATGTGGTTAACAGTTGGGTTTAGTCTGAGCACACCCAGCCAGTGCAGTGGGTTTCTGTGAGGTCATGAATGTGAACACTGCACATCCCCTACACGCGCTCTTCTCCTAGACACCACACACACACCTCATGCATCATTCAAGTGTCAGTGTTCTAGCTTCAATTACAAAGTCAGATCAAAAACACCCTCTCCTAACCCTAAAAAAAATGTTGCCTACCTTACAAAATGAAAATCAAATTGGAATTCCTTGTACATAATGCTTACATACACATACAGAAGCACCTACGCATCTACGTGATCTTAAACCCCACCGCATCTTAATATATGATCCAGTGACAATACATCACTCTGTGAGGACAATTACATCACACCATGGCATTCGAACTATAAAACCACCACTTTTAAGTATAGCGCAACTAAATCAAAAAACAACCAAAATGCGAGTGACAGTTTGCAATACTGGAAATATTGTAAAGGAGTTTTAGGAAATAAATGAAAAACTAATTAACACAAACAGAACAGAACAACCGGAACGAGTTTAAACGGCAGTTGAAGCCCACAAATACTGAAACCTCTCCCCATATATTGGTATTGCACAACAATGAGGGACTTCAACACACAAACATACATATGCGTCATTATCATTATGCTTCAGATCTGCCTTCAAGCCATGTAAAGCGGTTTCTTCTATAAATTCAGTATCCATAATCCTCAAGCTCAGTCAGTATAAAATGTTTGCAGCAGCATAACTGGACCGTCGCTATTGAAAGAAATGTCTACAGATTTAGGTACTGTAGGATTTTTTTTGGACAATGTTAGGATGTTTATCCTGTGCCAATCGTAGCACCGGGCCTAGGCATTCAGACCTACATAATCTGACAAGAACTAAATGTAAACAGTCATTTATCTCAAGCATGCTCCTATTCTCGACCACATCTCCAATGACTCCTATTTTAAACAAGCTCTTTATTTCATCTCTCTTCTTTTCTTGATACTTTAGAGGAATGCCAAGCAGTGGATCTGAGGAAGTAAAAGAGACCGAGATTAGAGGGTTGTGCAAACTCAAACAATTGTTTGTTTGGTTAATATAATTGGCCTCTCACCTGATGAAGCTTTTGAAGGCTGCACTCTGAGGGTTGATGCACAAAGGCACTCTTTTGCCTTGCTGGTGCTCAGTGATGAAACGATGGATGAGCTCTGATTAGGGGGGAAATTTGATTTTAAAGAAAGATCAGTATTGTAAAAAAAAAAAAAAAAAAAAAAGAAATAAACTGGGTATAAACCAATGTGATGTAAATAATATATATTAACTTGGGCAAAATACATTTTTCAACAGCTTGTTTCTGTCCTTATCATTTCATTTGTTCGAACACAATCAGGATTGTTACCTTTGCCCTGCCAGACAGAAAGCATGCTCTCCTCATAGCTGTGGCTAAAGGGCCTCTCGGCAGCAGGTTCAAAGTCTCTGGTGTACACTCTACCGCTGGGTACAGAGTAGCAGCATTTACACATGCATGTGTGGTACCGCAAGCGGCCTTCGTCTAGATATGGGTGAGAGAGCGCGTCGCTGCCAGAGATCCGCTTAGCCTACGCGCATGTTGAGAAACATTAAAAACCATGGCACAGCAAATAGTTTAAGCATTAACATTTACTATACAGTCTCTACTATATTACTAATATGTTACTATACTTATTTCATTCCCTAGAACACTCTAGGACACAGCTTAAAGATGGTTAAGCAAAATGTTCATTAAAAAGCGTTGGTGCTTGTGCATACTCACTGGATCAAAAACTAACATGCGGCACAGAAGATGAATAGCCTCGTGGGTGGCTCCGTCTGACAGCATGTACAGAACAGACAGTGACGGCTAGCAGAGAAAATGACAGAAATGGAGATGATGAGAGAAAGACTGATAATGTCAGCAAACAATGAGTCACCGAGTAATTAACTGGAACATCTTACGTTTTTAAGCAGATCAGTTAAACAAGGCTCTGTCAAAGTTGCTAAACGGTGCTGCAAAAATGCCCTGGGTTCACTGGGCAATATAAAAGAAGAGCGGTGACCTTATCAAGGGGACTTGATAGCAGTGGGTTTGAGATAGTAGTACTATTCATCAATACTGCTGTTATCTGGAGAGCCACACAATATGCACATGTAAAGTCCAGTCTGGAGTTAAATATGGGGTCCAATTTAAGAGCACAGTTAGATTTTTTTTTTAGGTGTTTCTATTTGGCATACATCAAAATAGTTAATTAGATTTTGTGTTTTGCTAATGAGGTTACTTCTGTTTATTTGCTTGAGAAATAAATACAAGTGTTTTGTCTTTCTCTCTTTTACTTAAAACTAATACCAGTTAATTTAAACTTTGGAAAAACTAGAACAGGTGCCTTGTGATCTAATTAACTGTACAATTGATTAGACCTCTATTTTATATTTAGTCATGTACTCAAAAGATCCAGTACCGGTTTGTGAGGTCCTCGTAGGATGTGTGCTCGAGCACCTTCACATGCAGATGCCATGGCAGACAGTGGAGGGGTTCCCAATAAATCTGTTATCAGATCCAACTACACACAGAACAAAGTAGCATTAGATAACACAGACAACATTTTCCCCAAGTCCCAATTTCTACTAGCCAGCTCTTATCACACATCATCTGCACACAGAGGAGGGTGAAGACTACAATGTGCATCTCCTGATGTGTGTGAAGCCAGCCATTACATTTATTCCAACGTGCTTTGTATGAACAAGCACACCCCAGTTTAAAACAAAGTACAATAAGCCCTCTTCTACACCCAGCCACAGATGCTCACAGAACCAGAGTGAATGGTATTTGTAAAGTGAACGGTGTTACTTAGAAGCTTGTAGACATTCTGGAATTCTCATCCCAATGGATAATTAATTTTACCAACTTTTGTATTCAAAACATAGACTTGACTCCTAAACAAATCAATTTGCATTGGTTAAGCTGCTCACACAATCATGACACGTTATTCAAGGTATAAGAACTTTAAAATGTGTAAAATAAACTTGTAGTAGTGGATTATAATAGTTATACACTGATATTTAGCATTTTGTAACTTTCAGTGAGGAACGTTAGAGAGAACCAATATTCCCATGCAGTTACACAAGACAAATTATACTCACATATTAGGATTGTATACACAGTAGGGCTATGAATGAGATATGAATATTGTTCAACATCACCCAGCCATAATACACATCCTAAAAAGGACTCATCTACCCACTGTATGTTTGATTATGGCCATGTCGAAAGCATGTGACAGTAGTGCAGCGAGTTAGTACCTGCTGGATAGGGCTCTGAGCCTGAAAGAGAATTCGGCGGCCCAGTAACTCGGCGAAGATGCAGCCCACAGACCAGATGTCTATGGCTGACCCATAATGCCGAGAGCCCATCAGAACCTCAGGCGCCCTGTAGTACTGAGTCACAACTTCCTGGGTCATGTGACGTGATGAATCAGGTTCTTCGACTCGAGCAAGCCCAAAGTCACAAATCTGGCCATGTAAGAAATTAGAGATGGTGCGGTTACTAACCTATGTTATAATATCATAAATACAGTTATTACACCGGGCATTCAAACAAGCCATTAAAATTGTCTGCTACATATTCAAATGTATGTGGAGATCTGGCCCCTTCTTCCCCACCAAACATCTGTGCCCGAGTGTCAGTACCTCACTAATGCTTTTGTGGCCGATTAAGCAAATACCCACAGATAAACGCCTATATAAGTGGCTATTTTGACAATTAGGAAGGGACTAAATTTGGAATGGAATTTTAGAAAAAGGACATGTGCATATGATAGGCAAGTGTCCACAAACATTTGCTCATACAGTGTCTGATTTACATCCATGTACGAGTTAGTTAGCTGCGATGTACCTTGAGCAGACAGTTGCTGTTGACCAGCAGGTTCCCTGGTTTAATGTCTCTGTGCAGAATTCCAGCAGAATGCAGGTATTTCAGGCCTGAGGGAAAAGAAAATAAACCCCCATGTAATACACATAGGTTGTATTTAAGTGTCTCAAAGTATATAAATGACAAATAAATAACAGTGGAATGTATAAGAATGAAATATATGGGCCATGAGGTAAAAGAAAACTCAGCGCAAACATTTTCCCGTACAGGTTTGGGAACATTGCCACATTTAGACATCTTCAAACTCAGATTAATTGAAAAGCTTGAACTAATAGCACTTAAACCCATTTTACTCTTTAAGTGTAGAAAGCAGTAGTCTACATCTTACTGAATCACTGTGTTAAGTTCGTTTTCCAGATGGAAACTGGTGAAATGATTCTGACACTTGTACACAGAAAAGTGTATAAAATCCCCTGGGCTGAATTGTAGGACTGGGCAGAGTTTCTAGGTTATTTTTAAAACAGTTTTACTAATTGTCTGGCACTACTACCTATACAATATTAATCCGGACTTTTGTACCGACCACCTCCCGGTGAGCCATGAGGCACAAATAGACTCATGGTGCTAAACGAAATACACTCATCCCCACCCATGTTTTCCATAACAACTCACCCCTGAGTATCTGGTAGAGGAACACTTTAATGTGGTCTGTGGTGAGAGGCTGAGGAGAGACTATGACTTTGTGCAGGTCACTCTGCATTAGTTCTGTGATCACATATCTATGGAATGACTTAAGTCAAGGCAAAAGTATCTATAATACCCATCCAATATTCATCCACTCAAAAAGTTATCAAAACAGAAAAACGCATATGTGAGGGGACTTCTACCGTCAATATTAAAGTAAGTTACAGATGCTGAAAGAGGTAAGGATACATCTCTTCAAAGCAGTCAATCTGGGGCGGCTGCAGAATATCCAGAGCAGACAACACCTGAAAACAAGTCACTGATACGTAAACCTTCAACTTACTTTCATCATATACATCGTTCATTCTTAGTGGTTCTATAAATAGCTAACTTGAACATTCCATGAAAAGTGCATAAATATAGGACAGCATTAGAATTAACGCTTGACTATCATTATTTACCATAGCTCAATGCTAGATAAGCAATAAAGGTCACAAATCAGCTTTACACAACAATACATATATGGAGTTTGCATTTCTAAATTCCTAATGAACAAATCAATGGTGACAGTGGAAAAGAAAAGAAAACACCCAAAGACAATATAAGGTAAAAAAAATAAAATAAAATAAAAACTTAAAAAGTAAACATGTTCATCTGGGTTAAGTTGTAAATAAATTATTTCTTTAGCTATAACTGTAATGAAAAAATCTTGAAGAAAACCGGGGCAGAAAGTAAGCCAGATTTAATAAGGATTAGCATTTTGTCAAAAATGATGTGATACAAACTTCTACAACATTAATAAACCTTAATTTAACCAAAGCTCTGGAAATAACTAATGTTGTTTTGAATTGGGTGTTGTAATTTGTAGGCTATGTTAAAAAGTATCAATCCAGCCCTTTCCAGAGCTAAAAGACATAAAAGTCTTACATTGTCATGTTTGAAGAAGCACAACATGCGGAGCTCCCTGAAGACGCGCTTACAGGACACTAGATTTTGGAAGACATTTGGCATTTTCTTGAGTGCAACTTTCCGTCCATCCCGCGGGTCCGTCACCGACCTGGTTTGTAAAGACACATTACACTGCTGTATCCCAAGACGGGCTTTTTCCCCCCAAATGTCACAAAACATCGGAGAGCACAGTGCAACCTAAAAGACAGCACAAGTGCACAACAGCCTACAAAAAAAATATCGCCTTAAAAATCGCTGCACTCACCACACAACACCAAACGCTCCGTATCCGATCGGCCTGTCTGGCTCCATCTCAGCCGGGCAAGGCACCTCGCTGGCCGGGCTGCTGTGTGGCTGAGGAACCGCTGCTCCTCCACCTGTGCTCCCTCCAATAGACGACGGGTGCCGCGGGGTCTCGACCGGCTGACTGGGCCCGGCTGGATTATGAGCCCCGTTTAAGCCGCTGCAGGTTGCGTTACTTCCTGAACTGCTCACACAGAAATATTTGTGGCCTAAATCCGAAGCTTGGAACAAGTTTCCACACACCGCGGGTCGAGCGGAGCCATGGAAGGCCATTTCTGTTAGAGCAAGCCGACGGTCCAGAAGGATTGGCTACGTTCAGCCACTCTTATTAATCCCATTAAAATATAAAAAAATGTCGAATATTTTAAAATATACGAGTGTTAAAAAGTCGTCGGTCTGCTCGCGCTCGACAGCAATAACCGTAGCTAAATACTATCGGAGTTGCTCATAAATTTGTCTGCTGCGCACACATACACAACTTGGTTATCTCAGCTAGCAAATGGTTCGTTGAGGTAGCTACGGTTAGATGGGCTATAAGACACTACAGAGGGCGCATGTGCCATAGCCTCTAAAACAAGGAAACAAAATCATTGAGACGGCAGTCGGTTGTCTGTCTGACCAGACCGTGAAGCGGTCGTCTGAGAAGCTAAGCTAGTCAGCTAATCGGCATACTATGCGACAGGACAGCGAACTAACCTAAATGTAACGTTATTCTGTCAAAAATAAATCTACAAAAACTGTCCATGGTTTACTAGGTACCATAGCTGGATATGCACACAAATACTTATTAGGGTAGAACAAACGCTATACGTCTGTTAACCCTATTGCTTGGCAAGGCAATTCGAGCTAATCATCTTTGTTTGCTAGCTAACCGTAGCCCAGCTTGTAACCAGGCTAATTAAGAGTTAAGATAGTAGCTTGTTGTTAGCTTGTGTATCAATTCACACCATTAAAACGTGTATACATAGATCTTAAACGTTCGGTTAATAATAAAAATACCATAAACCGACAACACTTCTCATCTAACGTTACTGATGTGTCATAAAGTTAGCTTTAGCAAATCCCGCTGCTGTGTAAACCGACTCGGAGCCAGCGCGGCAGCATCCCCACATTAAATGATCAAAGCAAGCATTATTTTGTCTTGGTTAGGGGTGTTGTAATCCATCGCTGTATTGTTTCCACCATCAACTCCGTTTTTTTTTACTCTAGACTTTCTGTGGCTTTCTCTTTATCTGCAATCAGCTGTTGGAAACAGTGGCAGGAGGAGGAGTTGGCGGATGGATACGTAGGGATAAATGGCGGAGGGTAACACTACCGGTGTAAACAAGGCACGAGGCTAAATTTTAACCATTTCGCTACCTACATTTTGCGTTCTGCTTTTCTTGGATTTGGATTACAACTTCAACAAAATACGGATTACATTATTTTCGAATACGAGCGGATTTCAATGAGTGCGATTTGACAACACGTAGGCTCCAAGCAACGCTCCATTCAAGGTTCAAAGCTTATTGGTCACATGTACATTATACGTGGTACAACATACAGTGGAATGCTTTGACGACTAACTGTAC
>JAOUQX010000019.1:12474141-12490617 GCA_028566295.1 Liobagrus marginatus | reverse complement strand
GTTAGTCGTCAAAGCATTTCACTGTATGTTGTACCACGTATAATGTACATGTGACCAATAAACTTTGAACTTTGAGAGGGCAGCTTAAAGTCCTTAAGACGTCTGAGATGGTAAAGACGTTGTCGGCCTTTCTTCACTATGTGGAGTTCGGCTGCCTTTTCACACTAAAATGGTCCTGTGGTCCTCTACAGTGGACTGCTGAATGCTGTAACGTTAAAAACTTTTTTTTTTTTTGAAACTTTAAATTGTGGAATGTTTTTTTTAACCCAAAATAATTAGGAAATCACACAAAATGAGATTTTTCCTAGGGTCTCAGGAGGTTAAGGGACTCATTAGCAATTCACACTAGGGCATAATGAATCATATAGCGACATAATAATAATAAAAGGTGCCAAATCAAGTAAAATATAGAGCACCAAAGTGTAGATGCACA
This sequence comes from Liobagrus marginatus, assembly GCA_028566295.1. NCBI lineage: Eukaryota > Metazoa > Chordata > Actinopteri > Siluriformes > Amblycipitidae > Liobagrus > Liobagrus marginatus. Next base: position 12,490,184 of record JAOUQX010000019.1, on the reverse strand, counting down.
CAGTATTTCTTTGTCTAAGTGTGTGGGAAAGGGCAGGATTGAGCGATCAGTGGTGGTAATGTGTTCTACCCACAATTGAAACACAGGATGTATGCACAGGCACACATGAACAAACCTTAACTATAGGGATGAGGTAGGGTAGAAAACAATATTTAATGTCATTTTAATTAAAACAGCAGCATTCTGCTACATGAATAACATTATCTCTAATCTATCAATAAATAAATAAACCATCAGTGCTCAAATGTTCCCACCTTTGTTTTTTCTCCATGATCACTGGCTCATCATGTCTTGCTCCACATCTTGTCTTCCCTTACTTTCTGCCTCACATAAAGCCCAGCTCTCACTTTCTTCCCTCGTTCCTCTCAATTGTTTTTATTCCTCTCGCTTTCACGATCGGCCAGGTCAATGGCAGCCATGTTACGGGAGGCGGTGATGAGGTGAAGGACACTGATGCCAGACTTCAACAGGGAGACCACGGCACACACTCCCAGCAACCACTGCAGCCACACTACACACATTTTTACACAAATTCAAAAAACGGTCATCCTATCATACACTTGTATCTCAATTGAAATTCAATTGTTGGCACAATACTGATTTCCATTGTATTGTGGTTGTACCGTCAACCATGCCGTATTAAACCATTCGTTGAGTTGATTTCAAATACTGATATATATATAGTGAGACAGTTAACATTGTGAAGTCATTTCAACAAGTTTTTTAAACAGATACAAGAGAGATCAGTTTAAGCTACAAGAAGAAACCATCAGCCATTGGTGAAACTCACCCTGTGGTTCTTCAACGTAGTACATCACGTAGAGAAGACAGTAAAATAGCTCATTTCCCATGCACATGAAAAACAGCACCGGCTAAGAAGAAAATGCCCCATTAGACGGACTACAGTGTTGTGTGCTTGTGTATTTATTACTCATTCGAATGTTAAATTTCATGCAAATGACTGTAGACGTTAGGCGAGTGCGAATCTTTATCGGTCAAGCTGAATACTGATGACTATGAAATACGAACATAGCCATGTGTGTTCGGTTCTTACCCGGGAGGTGTAATAGATCCTGAGAATGGGGTTGCCAGACAGGTCAATAGTCTTGTGGCTGGTGGCTCCCTTGATCACTGAACTGACGGAGGCAAAGGGAAAGGAAGAGAAAATAAAGCACATCTTTGAATAAATCTTAAGCACAATTTTGGACAAGATTTATTGAATGTGTTGAATGACTCAACTCACCTGTGCAGGTGCAGCCAATGGCTGGATATATCCAAGCACATGCTTAACTGAAAGAGGAAGGTGTAAGATGGGTACAGAAGCGACAGGTTCACCAACAAGCACATCGTAGCACAGCGGTCAGTTAACATGTCCAGCATGGCACCAAATTTTGTGCCTGGATTAAAAACAAAGGGGGAGACAACGAATAAGAGCACTAGACAAACCTTACAGTACAGAGGTGATTGCTCACGCCTGATTGCTTTCTACAATGATAAAGCTCTTTAAACAGGCTGAAAAAATATGCTGCAATTTTATTTGTTGAAGTTTTCTCTAAGGAGATGCTAAATTATTATGGAAGAAGTGTCCAGTGACCATAGAAAAGTCATCAGGACTGCTTTCTCTTTAATGTGCCAAGCTTAACACCTCCAGGGGTTCCTGGTTTGATCCTGAGCTTGGATAAATTTTTTGTATATACTGGTTCCCTCATCTTGTTCTACCGCCAAAACATGTCGGTGGACTAGTATTGTTCATTTTAACCCTAGGTGTTACTGATGACTATTTAAAAATAATCATGGACTTGTAGAATTAGTGTCAGTATAGATAGAATACAAGACTCCAGGAGGTTATGGGAACAACAATCAATGCCACGGTGTTACTCAAGTCACCGCTGATTATTTTCCTATATCATAACACTCTTAAATGTTCTTAACTAGAAGTACATTCGATTTCTGACAACAGGGTTGCCAAATTGTACTCATACAATGCTTGTGTTGGTAATTAATAAGATTTGCAGAATAAACTGGCTTGCAGTGAAGCCGAAGGCGAGTTTTAGTCGTGACTGAATGCAAATCTGGCAACCCAAAATAGAGCGTGGATAAAAGGGTGTATAATTGCCTTGATTAAGGGCTCGAGCTGCGTGTCCATCAAAGGCATCTAACAGAGCGCTCAGGAGATAACAAAACACCGCAGGGGAAGGACAACACTGCATTAAAGAAAAAGATAACAAACCCAAAATGATTCGGGCATAGCCTGTGGAGAGAGAGAGAGAGAGAAAAAAAATCTTTAATCATTACTTTACTTTATCAACATTACTGTATGTGAGTAGCTAAAGACGGTTAAAGCTCCTGCTGCTGCAGTTATTAGCAGACAGTGAACAGGTGAACTAGCAGCTAGCTAGCTACATTTCTTCCGACTTGCAACATCCTGTCAGCCAGCCATCGTAGATGATTATTTACTTTTACAATTAATAAGTTACTGCTTTTACACATGGATGAGAATTAAAAAATAATAACACAAAAGAAAGGTGCAACTTTCCCTTCAGTTCACATTAGAAAACAGCTAATCTACGTTTCGAACACAGGGCCTCAAACGCTTCAGCTAAAATCACAGTATAAACCTGATTTACCGATTAAATTCGGGACAAACAGAAAGATATTTTCCTCGGCCATTGTACTGGCCGTGATTTTACTTTAATGTTTAGTGCTCGTGCTCTCTCTCTGGCTGCCTTCCGCCTCTGCTCGGAGATTGTGTCGTAGACGTCACTCTTCCGGTTCGGTGATTCTCGCGCGCTTAAAGGAAACGCGCCTTCCAGCGTCACTGAATACTAGCGTATTAAACAGCATAGGGGAATAAACGCTGGCCTTTATACTCGACATACTCTTTAGTACGCTAGTATGATTCCGTGGACGTACCCTTTAATCTGCAGTTGATTAACGTTAAGGATACAGTGCAGAATCAAGTCTGTGCACAGCTGTATAACCGCTGGGAAGCTCTGCACTACGTCTCTTTCACGATGACATCATTTTTATACACTTATGTCGTACTATTAAAGTATAAACATAAACTTTATACCATTTAACAGTCCTGTTCTATTTTTAATCATTCCTTTTTCCCCATGAAAAGCTTTGATTTTTAAACTTTAGATGTTTGGAAATAATCTAAATGCATAAAAGATGATATGCAAATAAAATTAATCTTAACACCACCTATGTATAAATTACACACAACCTTATTTGCCTATGAATTATACCTTGATACGGATGAATGCTGAATGTTGTTGTGGCAAGTCTATTGAGTAGAAAACTGACTATTATTTACAATCGGCTAAATGAATTAAGGCCAAGCTGTAAAACAGTGAGAGAACATAACCAGCAATTCAGAATGAACATGTAACGGTCTTCATGGAAACCGTTTCAATATCTTTAGCATCACCATGTGTACGCTCACTCGTAGTAGGAATTTGCTTAAGTAAGCCATATTTTACATGTATTATTATTGGGGGTTTTTTTAACATTACGACGAAACAGTACTTATATATATGTATAATTGCACAGGGGGCGTGGTTGAGTAGCCGAAACTATCCATGTGTTGCGTGCCGCGAGCTTAGTGTGCGAATATGTACTTAATATTTTTGGTTTAAAAAACAAACTCAACTAAAGTTATATATAAAATTACCAAAACTGTAGTTATAATTTTTTTGGCAATTACCAAAATTGTAGTTATAAATTTTTTGGTAATTTTATATACAGTATATCATTAGTAATATGGGCTCATGTTGAAAGAGTGGCTTTCTCCTGACTTAAACGCAGACTTATGTACCATTACTTCCGGGTGTTTAGGGCTCCGTTTACCCGTGGCAAACTGGTAAAAGCTATTCTCTCTATTTCCAGTAGAGGGCAAAAGAGTAAAAACAATTTCAATATACGTACGCATTTGAGGCTGAAACTAAACGTCTTATGAAGAAATCTAATTCAAAAGCTCTTGTAGTAACATCGTATAGTGATGCATGATCCTGTATGGGATATTCAACAGCTTCTTTTGGTCTTGTGAATATTGAAAAAGAAATACCAGGACACAGAAGTTAGTGTATTTACAGTGTTACAAAACACATGAGAATAGGTTCACTCTTGAATCTGGTTCCTCTCAAGGTTTCTTCCTCATTATATCTCAGCGTTTTCCTTGCCAGTCATCTAGGCCTGCGCATTAGGGATAAATAAAGTTATACACACATTTTAAGAACTAATAATCCTGACATTTTTTTTCTATATTTACGTTCTGTATAGCTGCTTTGAGACAATGTCCATGTGTTAAAATAAAATTGAACAATACCATTTAGATTTTAAAAAAAATGACAAGAGAAACATTTAAGTTTGAACCATTTTAATTAGTTGTTAATGAGTGCTGTACAAGTTCTTTAACCCATTTCTTGAGATATCCTGCTCTTGTGAGCCCTGAACAATGTTTGGCCTCTTTATGTATAGCACTTCTCGGAGAAACACTACCCCTCTCTAAACATGATTCCACATACAAACATCCCTTGAAAACATACTCCATCATGTGTGTATCCACACATACCCAAGCACACGCATTGGTCTTAGAGATCAGCAGTCCCAATTTTTGTTTTTTTTACAAAAGCAAAATTGGGACAATTTAAGCAGATGTCTTTTTTTTTGTCTAGTCCTGTGTTGGCTCTACCCAGGCTTGAAAACACAACCTTTAGTTCGGACACCATTATAAATCCAGCATGTTTTGCTGTAATAAAAGACTAGATTGAAGCAGGCCGAAGCTAGACAGAGAATCAGGGGTCCGCCTCCTCTTTTTGCAACAGTAAACAAACTCAGACAGAAGTGAGGAAAAACACACTAAAAGTAGGAAGTCATGATGAAAGAGATGCAGAAAAGAAAGATGTTATTTAAAATAATGGGAAGTCAGGCCTGCACAGAGCCTGTGGTATTGCACCTTGAAATAAAAAACTAAATTAAAATTAAATAAAAAAACAAAACAAAAAACATTCAAGTAAACGCCGGTGCCTGTGAGGAGCTGGCATTGTGGAGCCAGCTTCATTTTACTGGAAAAATATGGGTTATGACAAACAATACGCTTGAGTTGTCAGTGTAAACAGCTCAGAAATAAAAAAAATAAATCACAGCACAAAACGGTGTATCAAAACATGCTGGATGCGGTGTAAACGTATACAATTATCTAGAGACTTTCTATACACTAAAATTCTCTTAAAATGACCTGTACACATTTAATACTGGCTCTAAAATACTACAATCCCTTCGAAGCACTGCTCACCATACTCCTACCCTGAGACATAACAAGGAATGCTGGGATAGGTAGTCTTTCCTTTTTTTTTTTGGTTGCCAATTCCAACCAAACAACAAAAAAAATTGGACTTATCTCAAGTTCTCCATCACAGTAATATCACTTGCATTCTCCAACTAGTGGTCAACATTGGCAACAAAGAAATTAAAAAAATAAAAAAACAATGTAATTTAAAAAACAAAACAAAAAAATAAACAGTTTCGAATAACAAATATTACAACTGCAGTAGTTGAAATAACAGTATCTTTCCATCTCTTACGTTCCAATGACTAGTTTCCATAGCAAAACTATGATTATCCTATACAAGAGTTTTGAGTTAGTGCTTTTATGTACACACACATTTATAGAAGTACAATATAGGTCAAAGTGTAACAGTGAACAATCTTAAACCTTGCTGTCAAACCTTTTGACAGGTATAATACACATATATACTCACCTCATATATAAATGTGTAGTGTGTACGTTTGTATACAAATGGCCTCTGTACATTAGCGCTTGATGCACGGAACTGCAATCAGCTCCTTTATGGACATGTACATCAAATATACATTTGTAACTGTAAACAGAGACAAGGGGATGCATTGACTACTGTTAAATACTGCTATTTGCAATATAACCAACACCTCAGGTGTGTATTACTATGTAACAACCACGAAAGCAGAAAAGGTCAGACAATTATTGCTCAGCCAGAGCTAATGAAACTGGCAGCATGCCCATATAAAGACAGTGGGCAGAGTTGCTTTAGGTTAGTCAGGCCTCTGGATGGCAGTGTGCGTGCAAACATGAATTTATAGTATTTATTTATTTTTTAAATCCCCTTGTCCCTAATACAAATGTGCATTTGTAACAACCAGTATGTTTTTTTAGTATAGTTATATTATATACATAACTACATGCCATTCTTTTTAAGCACCCTCCCAGTTTCAGGTTAGTTTAATGTCTTTTTAAACCAACCCCATGCTAAATCTGAGACTATCGTCTCTCCTTCAATAGTAAAGCTCACGTTAGATCGTTCTTTTAGAAATTCCCGGACCATTAACTCTCCTAACAGGAGCTGCTGAAACAGCGCCATCACAGCACCAGAATGGGCTCTGTAGTGTTTAGTGACATAGTGACAGTTGTAGTACCGAAAACTAGCGCAGCAACAATTTCCAACTGGAGCCGAGTAGGAATTCTCCATCTGCTATTGTGTAATAATAATAATAATAAAAAGTCAGTACTGTAGAATGCAACAGTTACTGTTCTACGGATCCTGACAGTTTGTTACTAGTGTAGGGTTAGTTATGACGATGTGCTAGCATTCCACTGTAGGCAAATCAAGCACTGCTCAGTTGCAAGAAGAGCAATAAAACGGAGGTAGTGTGTTGACATTTGATTCCGAGACTACAAACACCCTTCAGAAGAGCCACTGGTTGTGGCTACCAAGCACTACAGTACTGGCTCGGCTCACAATCACTTTCCATCACCAATTCTTAAATAGCTCCCTCTCACTTCTTTGCCACACTCACCTTACCCCATCAGTCCCCCTCTGCCAGCCCCTCCCTTGGTAACCCTGAGATCTACCAATCTGCCAAAAAAAATTATAAGGTGATGTCCGTCATTTGCTTTATACAACACTACACAGGGCCAAAGTCAGAGCCTCAGCTATAGCTACTGCCACCCGATTACAGTAACGGAGTGGAATAAAGATCACCAATTTCACTAGAACACTACCCAAAGAAGTAATCCACCTTCTAAATATTACAAATACCACTCCAGTATATCCTCCTGTTGATTACGCTGTACGCGTCATGATGCCTACATACTTTAAGAGTAGGAGAGATGGGAACCATTGGAGATGTGGGACGTGACAGAAGTGCTGCGGCTCAACCCTCCATCTCCGGGCCCTCCAGGCCCTCCTCCTGACGCCGTCCTCCTGAGGGGCCCTGGGCTGTTCCTCAGGGCCATCAAACTGGGGCCTCGGACTACCAGACCCTCACTCCTACCCCCGTAGCCACCCTGAGAAGAAGAGGATGATGATGATGAGGGTGGGGACGAGGGTGTAAAAGAGACGGGCGGGGGTGGTGGAGGGGGAGGGAGCAGAGCCAGAGACTGTGAGGATGCATGGCTGGAGAGATGGCGCGAGTGGCCATGAGCGTAAGAGGATGAGCGGTGGCTACCTCCTCCGCTGCCCACCCACTCTCTTTCGCGCTCTCTCTCCCGCTCTCTCTCCCTCTCCCTTTCTCTCTCTCTTTCACGGTACAGGTGCGGTGTGCTCTGATGGTGGTACTGCTGTGCCAGGTAATGCAGGCGATGATGAGAAGAGGAGGAGGAGGAGGATGACGAAGAGGCAGATGACAGTGAACTGGGCAGACCACGTGATAGTTGAGTGTCAAAATCCCTTTCTGTGTCCCTTTCGCGCTCACGGCTCGACACGGATATAGACTCCCCACGGCTGAACGCTGGAGTGCTGTTCTGGCTCCTCCAGGCCGGTGGTGCTGCAGAGTTTTGGATGCCGTGGGTCCAGTGGCTGCCTGAGCGAGGTACAGGGCGTGACGGCCAACCGCCTGAACCCGATGAGGGAGGGTTAGAATAGCCCTGGCTGTAAGCCTCAGCTGGAATTCCAGTTAGCGCCATGTTGCTAAAGCCCAGGCGCATACTCTCCGAATCGAAGGCCTCAATCTCTCGCGCCTGACGCTCTAGCAGCGTTCGAATTCGCTCTGATCGATCGTTCTGCAGGGACAGCATCTCCTCCTCAATCTAGAGAATGTTTAAGAAGGTTTCACAAGGACAATAAATCATTTATTCCTTAATAATTATGTTTTGATACACAGTAGAAAAATTTGACTGTGTGCTTAGCAGCGCTTCTTACCCTCTGCTCGAGCAGCGCTCTGCGAATGGACACTCTCTGCTCCAAGTCTTTAAATTCCCTCTCGTGCTGTGTATCCGTGTGCATTTTGATCTTGCTCTGGTATGCATTTAGTAGTTCTAGCTCCTGTTGCAACTGCATTCGCAGTACCTGGTACTCGGCCTCCTGCGTCTCATCCAGCCGCAGCTGCATGGGTAAACCAAATACTAGGACGTCAGCAGAGACACATTCTAAAGCCAGAAGTGGCATTTGTAAGGTATGGAACATGCAGTTATCTTTAGAGACCCATTTGTCCGGTCAATAGCTACTTCAACGGACGACAACAACAAACTCGACAAGTGACAATAGCAGCTTATATGCTGTTGCTAGGATACCCAATGTGTTATGTCGTATATATGTTAAAAGGTGGTCTCTCCTTGCCTTACTCACAGCCTGTGTGGACAGCATGTCATTTATGGAGTGGTCATACTGCTCGGCGAGGATTGCCAGCTTTCGCGTTTGCTCCTCCTTCAGCCTTTTGAGCACAGCTTTGTGGTCAGACTTGGGTGTAGTTTCCAGCAGGTGGTTCCGCAGGGCCTTGTACTGCCGTGTCTGAATTTTACACGTGTCCTGAAACTGACGTTTGATCTGGAGCTCCTTAGTCTGGAAAAGAGATTATTATTATTACCACCATCATGGTAAATCCTCACCACTGGTTGCGTGTGCATTCTAAAGTGCGATTGCTTTCCTACCTTAAGGCTCTTAGGCTGCTGACGGACCTCCATGCTGTGTTTTTGCCGCAGTTCCTGCTCACGCCGCTTGTTATAGTCCATCTGGTTGGCCAGTTCACTCTGGTGCTGTGTGCGGATCAGGTCGGACCGTGTTTGCTGCACCAGGCCCAGCTGACGGAACTCCAGCTCCTGAGTGGACTCATGATGCCGCAGCAACATGGCACACTCCAGATCCTTTTGAGTCTGTCGCTTATTCAGCTCCTGCAGGGAGACATAAGATAAAAGGCGAAAATGAGGCCCAATTGTTGCCCATCCCAGAAGATGTCAGACATACTGTTTGCCATCTCGACTATAAAAGTTCAGTCGAAAATGAAAGAGATTATTGAACTTTGTGACCGTCTTAGAATGTCTTACCTCACGGAGTAGATCCTGCTCCAGATTGTGTCTTGCTAGCAGCATCTTTCTCTTATACTGTCGACATTGGAGCTCATAATACTGTCTCTGGCGCCGCAGTAAACTAGCCTCTTCCTCTGCCTGGAACTGCTGGAGACACTCCTTTTGCCTCACCAGCCATTCTTGCTTCTCCCGCTTTGGGGTGGACTGGTTTTCATTCAGCTCCTGAGCACATATACACACGTAGTAACCGCAAATGTAAAAAGAAAAATTATTGACTTAAATCTACAATTATGCAAGATTTTGAAACAACGGGCTGTTTTCATTTTTATGGAGTCAACCAGTGGCAACTAAATAAAGTCGATAGTTAGTCTTAGCGTTAAATGTTTTGAAGGCAAATCCACCCAAGCATTCAGAAAGCAGGCCATGTTTATAGGTTTCACCCTTCACCCATTCATATATATTGATCACCCATCAGCTGATATCTTGAGCTCCAATAATTGCTATCACATTACAAATAAACAGTACATCTTTTTATTTTTGCAGGTTTCTTGTCAAGCACACAAACTAAATTCTATGTGGGCACCTTTGATTAATCCCACCTCTTTAAGCTGCTCCTTGCGCTGTCTGTACTGGCGTTTCTGTGCCTCCAGCAGGTTAGTGAGCTCCTTCTTCTGCTGGCCCAAGATGTGCTGCTGGAACTTCTTTTCTTCAGTCTGTGCAGCTTTAGTCTGAGGGTGAGGATAAATAAACTGTGACTTTTTGTCATTTACCCCTTTGGTCCTTGTCTAAAATGGAAATAACATTGCTCAAGAGTCCTTCTTCTAAGCCGCCATTTTAATTCTCTCACCTCCTTCTCCAAGATAGCCTGGTGCTTCTTGGATAGCTTGTCAGCTTCACTGCCAAAACTGTTCCTCTGGCTCTCCAGCTCTTTGTCCAGCCTTAGCTGGTGCTCATCCATTTCAGTCTTGAGTTTGTTTTCTAACGCTAGCAGCTGCTTCTGATGCTGTCGCCTCATGCGCTTATAGCCAGTCATCTGTTCTCGCAGAGCTGAGCCCTGCTCGTGCTCCTGGATCTGCCGGGTCACCTAAGCAGGAAATAAGAGACATGGCCATTTCCAAACCGTTCAAGGAAACCATTTTGCATTATCAGTATAAAATGGCAATATTAATTGCAACCATATTGTTAGGGGTAAAAAGTTAATCATTTGGAGTGTGGCAACCAAGTGGACATTGACTGTTACTTAGGCAACGGTTCTGAGATTTTTGGCATTTCTTACCAGTGAAGCTGTGCGGATGGTAGCGAAGTGGTCCCGGTTGCGATAGTGTGCTCTCCTGCGTGCTCCGGACGTCGCCTGCTGTTGCTGCGGTTGTTGGGAGTCAATTTCCGGTTGGTATGGGTCATCGTAGATATTGTCAGGACCCTGTCATTTATATAGACAAACACAGGAACAAAATGTACACATTAAGAAATTACCGTTGTGCTTTGACATTTAAAAAGGTACACTACGTGCTTAAAAATACCATAGCGCTAAAATAACTACGTGTACTCACCGAAGGCCGATGTATTATAGAGCTATTGGAAGTGACTGTGTGTTCTCCTTCCCCCATCATAGCCATTTCAGCGCTGTCATCTGAGCCATCAGCCAAACTGTTAACTGACGAGCTTTGAGAACTGGCGCTGATGGACATGGAGGGCACAGACTGAGAGCTCTCCATACTGTTGACTGTGCCCATCCGCAACAGGTATTGATCCACATCCTGCAGACGCAACAGTAGTAAGCAGACGTAACCAAATTGACTCTCTTAAATAACAAAGCCGGTGAACTGACGGAAAACAAAAGAAAGTGGAATATTTATACAAGACATGCCTCCTCCTCTTCGCCCCCCTCCTGGGCAGGTCCGTTGTGCGTCTCTTGGAAGAGGATCTTCTTCATCTTTCTGTACTGCAGGTTGTCCAGTTCCCTTACGGCATCTTTAGTTCGTACTATCAGGTCCATCACCACAGACAGGGGGCGTTCTCTGCACAGGAACCGATGCTGCAGGCAACATTCCAAGGTTAAATTGTGTTGAAAGTGATTATAAAGGGTTACAATAAGGACTTTGATCAATGTATAGCACTTAGCGTTATAATAATAGACATATTATAATATAATAGATAGTGATAAGTGGTTTTAAACAAGCAAAAAATATATATATCAGAGGGAAACCAACTGCATTTAGTTGCGTCTGTGTGTTGCACAGATGCAAATAATTGTGCACGTAATTTGCTAATGAAAAGAGATGTGAATGGCAGCTGATTATCAAGTGAAAATTTTTATCAACTATATTAAAGAAGGGAAGAAAATGGAATTTCAGGCTGGGGAAATGCATTAATGGTACATGTTGAAGCCCGAGTCTTACATTGAGCAGCACATCAGAGGTAGGCCTGTCCTGAGGAATCTTCTGTAGACAAGAATCTACGAAGTTACGGAAATAATCGGACCTGAAAAAATAACAGTGACAATTAGTCACGAAAAGCAAATGAAATTCTGGGACGCACGAGCCTTATTTATTTATTCTAAAATACTTATTGGCAAATATGGATCAACACACCAACAGTCCAGGAACTGAATTTAACCGATCTGTTTATCTGCATTTACTGAACGAACACGGTACTGAATGCACCATTTTCTTTTAATATTCATTCTAACCGGTTTTAAATTCCTCTAAAATAAATTTTTAATAATATTTTGAAATTTCTTGTTGTGATTATTTTTTTTAATGATTATTTTAATTCAGTTATTGTAAAGCACTTTCAATTACCATTGTGTAGGAATGTGCTATATAAATAAACTTCCCTTGCCAGTTACATGCTGTCTACAGATATGAACAAGTTAAATTCAAGACTTTATAACCTTTTCTTTTTTTTTTTTAAGATTTATTTTCGACTTTTTATGACTTAATGTGATAGGACAGAGTGAAATGAAGTGGGGAGGGAGAGTGGGGAAGGGATCGGGAGATGATCACGGGCAGGATTTGAACCCGGGTCACCCGCAGCGCAAACGCTCTGAATATACGTCAACATGAGTTTGCTATCGCTGTGCCACTCCACCGACTTTAAAGACCACCATTTTAATGCCACCTTATATGAAGTTTAAGACCAAACCTGTAATGGAATATACATTTCCAGCCACCGGCTTAAGCCACCATGAGAATATCATTCAGGATTTCTTAGCAAACTTGCATTTACCCATTACAGCTACCGGCAGTTTGCTCTGCTATTCTTTGCGATGATGCAATAACTACCACGAGGAAAAAACTTATTTAGTCTATACAATGATCAAAACAGTCATTGTCTGTCAGACAAGAGAAATTTCGCAGTAGCGTGTCCAACAAAATTTAAGACGTATCAAATCTGATTTTTAAGAGGACATTAAGACTTTATATTAGGAAAACTAACAAATTGAGGGGTTTTTAAGGACCCGCTGCCATCCTGTATTAATAGTAATCTTACATAGATTAATAAACTGATTATTAAAATGAGCTTCAATTTTTTCTTTAATTTCAGGAAGAGATACATTTTTTATAGAACATCTATTTCTACAGCATTTTTAGCAATAGACATTGTCCAAAAGCAGCTTCACAGAAAATATAAAAATGTTGATTTAAAGAATAAAGATGAATAACTTAAAAATCTGAAATGAATTTTATCCCGATGAGCAAGCCTGATGCGACAGTGGCAAGGGAAAATTCCCTAAGATGGAGCTAGGAAGAAACCCTGAGAGGAACCAGGCTCAATGGGGAAACCCATCCTCAGCTGGGTAACAGCAGAGTGTGTGGTGATAGATTTTACAACAGGCTGACTTGCAAAGTTAGAAGATCAGAATTGAAATAGAAAATTGGGCTGCAAACTAAGCAGACCGAGCAGCACCACGATTAAACAGAAGACAGAGAAATACAGGAGAGAGGCATGAATAAGAGGCTCACCAGTGATTTGACGCCAGGACGGGGCTCTCGTTCTGAGCAATGTGATATAAGGCACTCATAGCATTCATATTAAACAGGGGAGGCTTCCGCTCCGCTGAAGGGATAGAACCAGGGTGGCAGAGTAAATAAAAGGAAGAAACAACCATAAAAAAACAAAGAACAGATAACAAAGAGAAAAAAACGGCAAACAAAAGAGACATACAAAACAGGCTAGAGAAGTATAAGCTTGCCCCAAATCTTTATCTGTAATATGCCTCCCCGGCACAAAGTCTATAGTGACCAGCACCCACAAGAATGTGTTGTTAACGGTAAATGTTAAAAGGCAACTGTGTGTTAAAATGTTAAAAGGCAACACACTCACCCAGTTCTATACAGGTGATTCCCAGAGACCAGACATCAACCTTGCCATCGTACTGACCCTCATCCATTGCTAGAATAACTTCTGGGGCCATCCTGTTCATAAAAGAGCAACGGTAACTCATCACAGAAGATATCACAGTACCAGACCATGCTGGATTTACGCTGTAATGGTTCTAGGCTGATTATGCAATAAGCGAGTTATAAAAACTATAACATAAAAAAGGTGCAAAAATATTTGCAGTGGGACAGAGCATGATGATGTAACGTTTAGTCTGTGGAATTATATTTATAGCCTTATGCAAGTCATGGATGCGCGGTTAAATAGTCTCTACAAAACCTTCTATTTTTAACAGCAATTGTGTAAGCAGTCAGAATTAATTAGACCTTGTTGTTGTTGGTTTTTTTTACCCTCAACTCATTAAATGTCTCCCTTAACATACATACATATAAAATGAAACAGTGGACAGTTTAAAAATCTAGCTCCTAACATCTCTATTTCTACAATCAATTTGTGCTATGTACAGAAACGTGTCTAACCAGTAGGGCGTGCCAACAAAAGAGTTGGCTGGAGCCACGATGGATGCAGAGCCGAAATCTCCAAGCTTTACCTGACCAGGCTCAGTAAGCAAAATATTGCCTGCTTTCACATCCCTGTGCGAGAGAGAAAGTCTTTACAAACTGATACAAACATATTTATACAAGCAGTAAAGCTAAAAGTGATATGAATGTACCTGTGGATCATATTATGGGAGTGAAGGTAGGCCAGACCCTGCAGTGCACCATGGGTAATAGCAGCAATTTCCACCTCCTGTAGGGGCTTCTTATGGACTGCAGATATAAACAGGGGCAAACTTAATCAACATTAGTCTGGTGGGTATATAGTTTAATAGCAGTATCTCTATATCCAAGTAGCAATCACAAGAATCACGAGCCCTGATTTGTTTCTGTATGTGGATATATTTCCTTTGAAAACAGGAAGTCAGATAATTTGTACACTAGCCAACACCCCTGCCTAATCTAAACAATCTTGATAGGAGATTAGCAAACAAGCTAAATATGGGGAATGGTGTAAAGTTTAAAGAGCATCTGGGGGTTTCTGAATGTGTCAACTTAAAGGCACAACCCCAGTTGAAAAGATATGTTCACTGGTGATCACAGCAAGCAACAGGCAGTCACTAGAAGGGATTCTATCTAAACAATTCTATGCTTAGCACTAATTTGAAAATTAGGCTACTATATATAGTATCTTATTATCAATCTTATTCAAGCTATCTTACTGATTGTAAAAATAAACAAAGTAATAAATGAATAAATAAATAATGAGTGTTATTCTCAACCATTCTGAGCAGTCCCATAACCTAAAACTTAGCACAGCCTCTACACTCATCCTAATCTAAGGAACAGTTTAAAAGTAAAAGGAAGTGCGTGGAAAGACGCCCAGATAAAAAAAACGTAACGAATAAAAAATAATGAATGCATAAAGAACATCCAAGGGCAGGACGAACAAAGTTCTAGAGAGAAGCAAATTGATAGAACATTTAGTACAAGATGAATCATCTTAACAACAACAAAAAACTTTTCCTGGAAGTGGCAAACAACAATAATTAAATCAACAATGTTTTTATCCTACTAGGGTTCATGACACTAAGTCAAAACAAAAAAAAAATTTTGGTACACTGATCTGCGAATAAATTCTGTTTATACAACACTTGAAGTCGTGCTGTTTAGCTAGCAAAAAATGATGACTCGGTGACAGGTATATCAAAACGACGCGGCTAAGACAGGAAATGGGACTGTGATTTAAAGCAATAGATGCACGAGAGAATGTAATGGAAAGGATTAAGATGTTGTAGAAACAAATCGCTACTCACCCTCTAAAAGATCAGAGGCAGAACCCAAGCAATACTCCATCACCAGCTATAAGGGAGAACGACAAAAAGGAGAAAGCATGTGGAAAAGTGACTCTGTACACCGAATGACACACGAAAACATGCACATGTACCCTTACCCATGCTGTGTGCTCCCTCAGGTAGCAGCCTTTATACTCAATAGTGTTGGGGTGCCGAAGCTTCTGAAGGAATTTCACCTCTTTAATGATGTCCTGCCATTTCTACACACAAATACAGACGGGTGAAAAGTAACAACAGTGAGAGAAGAATGGCAAGTTTTTTAGGTTGAGGTGCACATTTTATTTCAAACCTGTTGTATATTTCCTTTATGATAAAACATTGCATCTACAACTATGAGCAATACATTTATGAGTACTCAGAGCTGAAGTTAATAACACTGATTATCTCTTCATCATAGCATCTGTTAGCGGCTGGGACGCGTTACCGCTGGCAGGCGGTGTATATATCACCCTTAGCGGGTGGGATACATATATTACTGTTAGCGGGTGGGATATATATATATATATTACTGTTAGTGGGTGGGAT
>JAOUQX010000019.1:12420606-12431214 GCA_028566295.1 Liobagrus marginatus | reverse complement strand
ATGTTTTAGGTATACAATATATACACATTCTATACTGAAGATATTATTCTGTGCAATTGTGCATGTGTGTGTGCAAATTTGACATACAGACACTATACTAGTAGCTAGCATTAGGCTAAAAGCAGCTAAGATTTCTAGGGTACAGTGAGGGAAGGTGCTGTCAGGGCAGGAGGTTACATTGCAGTCTGTAGAACAGGGCTATTCCATTGGCAGGCCGCACTGTTAGGCCCAACGTCACGTGACTCATGCTTTGCGATGCGAAAGCATCTGCATGGAACAAACGTGTGTCACTTCTGAAACGTGGGCACGTTTTACGACTGAGTTTATTACTTTATGATTAAGTTTACTATAGAGATGTCTTCTTGACACTATACTTCTGTAAGGACCTGAACAAAATGCCTTGGGGGTCGGAACAGCCCTGCTCTATAGACTGTAATATAACCTCGTGTCCTGACAGGACCTACCCTCTTTGTACCCTCGAAATCTTAGCTACTAATATAGTCTCTATATGTGAAATTAGTTCAACTTATTAGTAATGGATAACTAGTAAAAATTATAAACCTTACCTGAGAAGGTGTGCTACAGGTTTGGAATTCATCTCCTATTTTGCCGCTAGTGTTTTTTAAAACCGTGGCGCGGCGCATGCGCACTTCCTGAAATCGATTAATCGTCCTCTCATATACGGTACTGTAGTAATGTCCGCGAGCCCGATGACGTATTTTTGACGGTGGTTTCGCACACCTTCGCTTCGTGCTCATACTTTGCACTTCGTGCCCGTAAGTGAGCTGTCGTAAAAACACGCGTCGTGTATGTAAAGCAATCCAGCCATAGATTTTGGATTTGTAATTTTTCAAACCGTACCTGTAAACTATAATTGTCATATATATATTTTTAATTTAACTCAGAAATACGTACAAGAGATTGAAATTACGCACGAATGAAATATAATTACACACAAATGTTGTAAATTACCGACGAGTATTTAAAATGACGTACGAGTATTTTTGACAGTACTTTTATTCCATATGTGAGGACATATGGGATAGATGACATACGGCCTCCACCTTTTCTTATCGCATCATCAATGATGTCACCTTCTTGCTGCGAGTAGCGATCAGTCGTTAACGGCCTTCTGGCTCTTGCAATCTGCCATGAGGGATTGGGTTATGCTCTATAAAAATAAGGGATCCTATGTGAACTACGTACACCTATAATAAATAAATAAATAAATAAATGCCTGACAGTGAGTTGTGACGCGCGTGGTCAGTGTGGTAGAATGAGAGAGAAAGACGTTGCTGACGCTGCGGGCATATAATCCTTGCATCTTTCTGTCTCTTTATTTATTAGGCTTGCCACTACTCCCTTTCTTCTCATCTGCACCCACAGTTTTAAACACAGCCTCCTCCTCCTCCTGGCCTTCATGTTTTCTGCAAGCATCTTTACCGCATCAGCACGTAAACGCCTGCTAGGCTCGTGCAAAATAAGGATTTAAAGAGGAAAAAAATTGCAACTGTTGTAATGTAAAATGTGTCTGCTCCAAGCTATAGCGTGCATCGTTATGCGGCTTGCTGTCAAGCGCGAATACCTAGACACTAATACATTCAAGGCAGTCTACAGAGACGACTAGAAAAAAAACACCCTAGTCTATTTACCAACCTTCTACACGTCGTGTCTGCCGGTGTTCTTTTCGTTTTTGTGGAATATCGCTTCTGTATTCCCCTCTCCTTCGACTATGTCGTCCGCACTTCCCTTCTCAGTCTCTTCGTCTCACCGAAAAATACCAGAAGAGTCTCTGCGCGTTTTAGAGAATCTGGCGCCCTTAGCATCAAACGGGCTGCAGCCTCGCCAGGGTTGCCACCGCCTTTAAAATAACGAATTTAATAATCAAATTCTCTTGTTTTGCAGTTCCTTCTGTGTTTAATATCCAAAGTCAACGGGCTCAGCGCTTAGGTTGGTGGAACGGCCATAAACGTCCCGTGTTATTTGATGCGTCGTTGTGTATCTACAGTTTCTGTATAAAAAAAATATATAAATCGCGCCACCCAGTGGCACAACAGCGTTATTGCGATTAATCACCAGCCACTGTCCACAACTGAAGTGCTGAAATTCGTCGTTTTGAAAATCCGCTCGCAGCTTTTTCACGCGCCTTGAGCACGCAGAAGTGCACTCGGCAAAAATATACGGGAATTACCTTTGGATTGTATCACACGGTGTAAGTTAACTTAGAATCTTACGAGTTTAAAGGGCTTCTTCGGGTTTTCCCGTATAAGGAGGAAGGGGGCTGCATACGTCAAAGATTTTAGGAGTCATTTTAATGCGGAACACATCCCCGCTGAACGCTCGTCGGCTGCAGCACGCACACACACACACACACACACACACACACACACGCGCGCGCGCGCCCGCGAAGGGAAAACACGGAAGGGGGAGGCGAAAAGAGCGAGGGGGCAAAGAAATACCGAGTGAGCAGCCGAGACGGGGTAAGTCAACACGCCGTAATCCACCATGGCGCGCGCCAAACACATACAACAATTTAAAACACACATAGAGCTCGATGCGCTCGTCGATGGAATGGACGTAATTGATGTCGCTTATACTAAAGGCTGGGATGCTTTGTGGAGTCACTCCCGTGTAAGAAACGTGAACACAAACACGCGGGCGTTTGCAGGAACCATGATTATGCAACAGCGCAATGAGCTTAAGAACAAGACGAAGTCATGTATGCTTGTTGTTTTTTTGTTTTTTTAATCAGACTAATGCGGAAGTGAGTTTGCATGTACAGTTTTTCCCTGTCTGATTAAGAAAGATTTATCACTCCACAAGTGTGGCTTTACTGTTTAGCCTCCATGCCCGATCCAAACACTGATTTGCTCTAAGTGAGCAAAGCCCCGAGGGACTGTGGTATGTTTGTATGTAATGGAAATCCATGGTTGGGTCAGTTCCATAACAGGCACATCAAGAAATCAAGATTCTCTACATTGGAATCCAAATTGCTCCTTTTCTTTCACCCTGTCCTTGTTACTTTAAATCATCCACCATGTTTTCATTTGGTGTCCAATTCCTCATCTTATTTATAGCCTCGGTTTTATTCTATGTTTTCTCATTGTAACTTGTATGCTTAGTGTACTTCCTGTTCCTCACTCCATTAATCTGTTCTCCTAGTGTCTCAGCCTCTTGGCAGGATGTCATGGTCTCTGGACCTACTGCCTCTGCCTCCCTGTGCGGAACTGGGTGGGCCTCCTCTGAGTGGCCTGCTATGGACATTACTGCTGCTTTTTCTTTGGTATTGCTACCGTGTTGGTGCTGACCCTCCGTCCTGCTCATCGGGCTCAGCTCACTCTGCTATATCTCGGTCCTCCAGCTGCTCTTCAGTCGACCCTGGTCATTCCGCATCCAAGACTTCCCCTGCAATAGCTGTAGAGAGTGAGGAGGAAGAGGAAGTGAAGAGTTATCTGATGCCTGTGTTGAGCCATGCACCATTTCCAGCTCAAGCCGCAGCAGGAAGCAAGAAGTTGTATACAGCACTGCAGGAGTATGCCAAGCGTTACAGTTGGGCCGGTATGGGCCGCATCCATAAGGGCCTGCGCATCCAGGTCAGAGATATTTACAGTAAAGGTCGATCGGGGTTTGTTTAATAATGGTAAAAATCCAAGTTTGAGATGAGTATTGATGCTAAGACGGAAAGTGTTAGGGATTGATCATCATTTAAAAAAACAAAAACATACAGTATATACATCCAAAAACCACCCAAATGAATAACAACACTGCTTACAACAGTTACAGGGAGAAAAAAAGTATACTGTATTGTTTACTCTATATCATGCTATATTAATAACAGCAGAAGTGTTTTAGGATTCAATATTTCGGGATTCCTTAAGTTGCATCCTAGAAGGCCACAACTTGCTAACTCAGCAAGTCCATGTCACCTTTATACACATTAAAGTTGCATTTTAAATAAAATTGTAGTTTCCTGAAGTGAAAGTCCATGGTAGCTCAGTGGTTAGTTTAGTGCGCTGCTGATTGGAAGATCATGGGTTTAATTCCCAGGACCACCAAGCTGCTGATGCTGGGGCCTTCAACAAGGCCCTTAACCACCAACTGGTCAGTTCGATATAAAAGAGAAGGATAAATGTAAATTGCTTCTGATTAGGGCATTTTCCAAATGCCAAAAATGTAAAAGTTGAACATGAATGTTGACTTAAGTCACAATTAAAATTGAAGCTTGAGAAGTAATGTTGACGCTACAGAAACCGACAGTGTCACTAATTAATGGCTGGAATAATATTTACTCTAATTTCTGCACACTTAAAATCTTTTCCCACAGGTTCCTTGGATGGGTAACTGCATTAGCTAACTCTACCATAGCGCCTTTCTGTTTCACTCAGTGCTTTAATTTTTTTTAGACAAGGATGAATGAGCGCTCCTCCATTCAGAAGCCCCACCTTTTCTATCTTCCTGAGGTTCCTAGCATCCCTTTTTTTCCTCGGGATGCTCATCGCCATGACATAGAGATCCTGGAGGTCAGTTATCCCATAATCCTTGCTGAATTCCAGGCTGTCTACCAGAAAGGCATTGACACAAAGCCAGGGTGGATATATCAAGGACCTAAGGTAATAAAAGTAATAGAATGAAGCATAAAATAATGTCTTTCTTAGGCATATAAAACAAGAATTTTTTTAAATGATTAAATAACAACTTTTTACAAAGATATTTATTTGAAGATTGTCATAGAGTTAAGGTTCCAGGACTAAGCAGCTGTAAATTTTGTTTTGAATTCTTTTAGCATCCCCGTGATCTACTCACTATGTATTGAATATTTATTATAGCATCTCTTGCTCTCTCTCGCTCAGAAACTCTCTCTTATTTGCTCTCTCTCTTGCTTTCACTTAGCTACTTACTATTATCTCAAATCAATATCTGCACTGCAGCACTGAGAGTTTTTCTGCCTTACTTTATCATACATGTAAACGTATTAAAAAATAAATGAAATAATAATAGCTCTATAAATTGTTTTTTTTTTTAAAAAGCTCTACTTGTAGTGGCTCAGCGGTATAAGGCTCTGGGTCAGTGATCAGAGGGTCGGGGGTTCGAGCCCCGCACCAGGCAAGCCACCGTCATTGGGTCCTTGAGCAAGGCCCTTAACCTCACCTGCTCCAGGGGTGCCGTTTGTTCTGGCTGACCCTGCACTCTGACCCCAGCGTTCAAATTTTCATGCTGGGATATGCGGAATTAAAGAATTTCACTGGATGTTGTACTGTATGATGTGCATGTGACCAATAAACTGAACTTTAAAAAAAAACAAAAAACATTAATCAGAAATCTGAATCATGTTTATGTTTGTCACTCGACTTGTCAGGGTCAGGCACTGTTCCCACTTTACAACGCTGGAGTGTGTGTGGCAAGTAATTGTCGTGCGTGTCCGTGTACATACCGTACACTCCTCTCTCTCAGAACATTCATCTGCAGTAACTCACTTGGCTCAGCAGGTTTTTGGCTTTTGGGCCCTGGGGCCTCACTGGGGGGAACCTATGGCCCCACCAACACACGCCTTCGCTGCCATCTGGGTAAGTGCTAACTTATATTAACACATACGTATGATCAGTTTCCCTAGGAAATTGCTGACTCATCGAAAAATTTATGGCATGTGATATCTTGGTATCGGTATCTATTTAAAGCCTTTGATTTTATATGAACGCTCTGGTGTTGTTAGCCCTGTGCTGTATGCATGCAGCCATTGTTATGCTGGAACAGTGTTTGAGTCTCTTAGTTCCAGTGAAGAATAAGGCTATAACATACACAATCATTTTAGACAACTGTGTGCTTCCAACGTTGTCGCAGTTTGGGAAAGATTTATGGGGGTTTGCTGGTCGGTTATCCACAAACGTTGGGCTATAGTGTTGGATAGAATTTGTCCTTCTCTAATACGTAAATAATGGTTAACTTATTTACAATTACATGGCAACATTAAGGACGAATAGGATAAATGTTATGAGAATGAGAAGTGTTCTGGGGGAAGTAGTAGCTCAGTGTTTAAAGTGTTGGACTGCTGATCTGTAGACTCGATTTGACCCTGATTCAAAGGGGTTCGATTCACAGCACCGTAATTCTACCAGTGCTGGGCCCCTGAGCAAGGCCCCTAAACTCAATTTCTCGGTTGGATCAATGTAAGTCATTCTGAATAAGGATGTCTGCCAAATGCTGTAAAAATATTAAATTATGTTATTTGTTTTTCTATTATTATATTATGTTATGTTCAATTATAAATAATATTATGTTAGGTTATGTTGCAAAAAAAAAAAAAAGGCTTTGGGAACAGCTTTAACATTTAGACATCATACTGTCTAAAATAGTCCTGTTCCCACAGAAAACATTATATCAACAATTATGCATTATTAATTAATTCTACATGTCTCCCCACTCAGGTTTACAGACTCCTGCACAGTGTGAACTGGTGGTAGGGGGTGAGCCGCAGTGCTGGTCTGAAGGACACTGCCTCCTAATGGATGACTCCTTCCTGCACACCATCTCACATAATGGTAAAAGTAGAAATGATAAGCCCTTTAAAATCCATTGATGTCTTTCAATTAGCCCGACCTCTGGGAATTTCCAGTAAAATTCAGTAAAATGCATAGACTTACATTTGATCAAATCTCTTTGATCCGACTGTAGTTTCCTTTTATTTTGTCCACTAGGTGGCGGTGAAGATGGGCCGAGGGTGATTTTTAGTGTCGATCTTTGGCACCCAAATGTCGCTGCAGCAGAAAGACAGGCTCTGGACTACATCTTCAGTCCTGAAACGTAATCAACTACATGTCTTGAGTTAATCAGTTACACAGATATATGCAGAGATGGGGAATAACTCCAGCTCATTCAATTTCAGCTGACCACTTCTCCAAAACAGTCAAAAAATAAAATATGAAGACAAATTTGATGTATCTTACCATTACTTAAAATGTTGACTATATGTAAGTGCACTGTCCTCACAAAAAACTGAAAAAGAAGTTAGTCTTCCCTTTGAAAGTCCATCTAAACAAAACCAAATCACACATTTCTATCCAAATAAATCCTCTCTCTCTAAAGCTAAGTATCTACCACACAAAAACTGTGACAATTAGACCATCTCCAGTTACCAATATCTTTATATCTCTTTTGCTTCGTGCCTGTCTTGATCACTCCGATCTCCTGTTATATCATTTCTGTGCCTGATCGTGACCTTTTTTGTGATTATATACTGTGATTCGAATTCTTCTCTCAGTGCTGTATGTACATTATAATGATGTCAGTACTGAAGTCCTTGTATTATCCTATGGAGTTTTATTTTTGTGATGAATTTTATTTTCAGACACCCTCTGTAAAGCACACACAAGATAAAATATAGGTTTTATCCGACTGCATGCATGTGTTGTGAAGCTTGATGTTACTGTCAATGTAATACATCAGATTCATCTCCTGTAAAACGTGTAATCATCTTCGAATAAAGATTTTTTTGGGGGCAAAGCAAAAAGCTGTATACAATGCTACAGTACTAGCTTAGCATCATTTACTGCACAATTTAGGTTTGGTCAGCTGGCAAAACACAGGTCACATTTAGACTTTAGACAAGAGTGCATCTGAAGTTATCGATGGTTGCTGTTATTATGCGTATTCAGTTAGCTAATACAGGAAGAACATTTACATATCGACATTTTGATCATTAGAACACTATTATCGCTACGTTGAAAAGAAATAAATTACATTGGGCTGTAATTTGACAAATGGCATTCCAGTCATATGTCCATCAGTGTCACAGTGAAGGACATAGGACTGTCACAGAATCCTGCTCCATTAGTCACTTCTGGAATGCAATCACATTCTTTTGCTCTCTCTCTAGCTCTTTTCCTGTCACATTCACTGCTAGATGTTTTGAAAGGAACGGTCAGAGTAATAGGGTCAGATTAAATCGAGCTGCCAGAAAACAGCTCAAAGCTGCCCTCTTTACAACCGAGTTGACCGGAAAGCATCTTAGCCTGAACAAAACAACAACCCTTGACCTTGATTTAAGACTAGGTCAATGCTCAACCATTTAAGTCTCAGATTCCTGTTGTTGGTTGATGCGACTGAAATTTGATATGGTTGTTTGGGAAGATAACAATTTCTCTGATGTCGGATGTAAACATCGTACCACTGACACATGACTAATGTCTAATTAGATCCCTGCATGAATCTGCAGGTATACACATGTTCCTAATAAAGTGGACGCTCAATGTTCAGCTTACTTAAGTTTTGGTGTTAGTTTTACACACTTGATTAAATGGACAAACTCAAACAATTACTGAAAACGAACTCAGTTAAATATAGAGCTGACCTTTCATTCATATTACAAACTGTATAATATTAATGTATACAGTAATCTCAAACCCTCAAGAATCTCAAGAGTGAGATGATGATCATTTATTGATTTATTTTTTTAATTCCAGTGAGGGTGACGCCATAGAATATGACGCATCATTTTCCTACTCAGCAAGGCAATCACCTTTAGTAGAACATACAAGAATGAAATCCCTATAACACAGATAAATACTATTCAGATCTTAAACTTGAGCTGTCAAAATAATTATAAAAAGAAAAAGTCAAGCCGAACCATAATCGCCGCAATATAACGGAGCCATTTCACAATGAGATCATAAAGGAGTGAAAATACAGACAGACAACGGACAGTCAACGATGTTGGTTTTTATTTTGTTGTTACATTATTGTAAATCAGTTTCAAAACATGGGATTTGCCTCAGCCAATCGGCAAGGCTCGGCATGCCACGTGTGTCAGTCAAAAGTGGGAAAGCTTCTTGAGGTTAAAAAGAGTCTTATCAACAAACATCTCCTCTCAACCAGCGACAAGGACGCTCTGAATCATGCCTTCAGTGCAGAGAAATCCACCCGGAAAAAAGAAAAAAAACCTAACGGAAGCGCTGTCCGCCGTGCTTTGAGTTTCATATGAAGAAAACAAGCATTATGCATACTCTTCTTTTCAATGACTCATGGATCGGTTTATTACACATGCCCTTTTCTTATAGTGTACATTAATTTCGCATTGAAAAGTCAGACAGACTCGAATGAATTCAAATAAGAAGTAAAATTACTTAGTCATTTATTCATGGTTGAAATACAAGTTTAGAGAAACCGTTTAATTGGCCCTTAAGGCCGCAATGGCACGCTCAGTACAAAGCTGACGGACGCAAAAGAAGCCAAAAAACCGTAAAACAGTTATAATACTTAATTATAAAAAGAAATGCTGACATTATTTAACACGTTAAAGTAAAATCCAAAATAATTTGGCAGCAAACGATGAGGTCATGGAAGGCGAACCGCACCGGCACAAATGCACACGCACGGTTTACACACGTGCACGCGCGCACGCACGCTCGCACAAGATAACGGACACGTCCTAGGTAAAAGATGACTGTTTCCTGTTCAAAAGGGCTAAGTGAAGTGGCACGTCGTGATCGGCCTTGTGAGGACTGGAGGAGGTCAAATTAAAAGTAGCCCTGGGTTTCTTTCCATTCCTCGTGCGGTCTTACTCTAGTCATCTCCTGCTTTCATTCCTCTAACCGATCCCTGGTTACGCATCTGCAGAGAAGACATTTTTTATATACATACTCAATTTAAAAAATACAAAAAAAGACACTGCTGTTGGTTGCTGATTGTATGCACCAATTTAAGGAACAACAAGAGCAAATTAAGGTCCACTGAAAGCTGCCTAAAGTAGAATCACTGAAGCCTTGTTTAGACTGTCTCCTCTTGGCTGAAGAAAGTTAAGTTCATAAAACAACTGACTTCAGATGACTGAGCATATTTATTTTTAAACACATTGACATGTTCACGCCGGTTATGTGCAAACATGCACCACTCGGTGAAATCAATGGTATAAAGAGGTACGTTTTTAACAGATATCAAATCAATATTGTGAGTGTAGCATTACAAAACTGAAACCTATACATCGTGTACTCTAATTACGGTAGAATGAAGGGGATGAACATGACCAGGTCATGTTTTACCTGGTCCAGTTCCCGCTGCGTCTCCTCCTCCATTCTGCGGATGTCGTCCATGGTCAAGTCCACCCAGCGGTCCAGCCAGCAGAATAGCTGCCGGTGAAAATTAGTAAACAGCCTCTTCTCCTGCTGCTCAGTGCAAGGCGCACGGTAAGCAAAATCAGAGTAAAATGAATTGGGAATGTTTTTATGATGTCATTCTCATATCCTTCCAATAGCTTTAAACACAGAGACATAATTCATACTGCATGAGAAATGTCCAAATTGAACTTTCAGAATATTCAGAAATGACAAGTCCAAAGTCATTCTCATTATGCTGAAAATACATGGAAAGGTTCATTACCTTGTGAATAAAGTTTTCCACACGGCCCTGCAGACCCCACCAGCGAAAATGCACGGTCACCAATTTGTACGCAGTCATATAGGGACAGTTACTGTTATGAAGCTCTTTCTACAGCGAAAGAAGCAAAAAGAAGCAGTTCAATCATTCAGAAAATGCTGCACATGAAATAATTGAAGATCTGAATGATTACTGACATTTTCAGATCCTATTTGTCACATACACATACATGCAGTGAAATGT
>JAOUQX010000019.1:12378308-12397003 GCA_028566295.1 Liobagrus marginatus | reverse complement strand
GGTGTGTGGCATTAACACAATAGAACCGGCGCGTGTGCGCTAACCAATCATAAACGAAACAAAAGACACATGACTTACACAAACTACTTCATATACGCGCTGGGCCGTAAAGTTCCTCGGGTGGCCGTCCCGGCCACGCCCCTCTGCGTGTAGCTGACGCGGAGGATGCTACAACACGTCTCTGTTACTGCTTCCATCATCTCAATCTTACTACAGGGTGCTTCACAAAAGATGTTTCTTTAATTAACATTTCAATAGAAACTTATAACATATTTCTTGCTTTTGTTTAAATTCATATCTGCCGTCTGTAGACTTGCGTGGTCATTCGGTTATGTTTATTATATTATGTATCAGCACTTTACGATACAATAAAAGTTCTCTAATCAATTAAAGAGTTTATCATAAAGATTATGAAAATAGATTATAGATTACAGATTATACTCTCTGTTTTTGGGTGTGTAGCCTATATGTGCGTGCATGCGGGGAAGGGGTGCGATTTTCTAATAATAATCGAATAATACCCAGTGAATAATTGTGTTAATTTATCCTGAAATGCCCATCCTGACTCTTGTCTGTCTCACTGACTTTGACTTTGTTGTTCTCTTAGTTGGAAGGACAGGTTTATTACGTCATTGAGACCAGAGATGCTGTTCAGATGAGAGCTTGGCTGAGTGACATTAGAAACAGCATCTGTCTGAGGTAAGGTACATGCAGCTATGCATGTGGACATAATGCTTTAATGTTATCAGAGAATTGATTATTAGCGAGGTTATCGTTTGTATCAAATAGTCTTCAAAATAAAATGTTGTAATTTGCAATATTTAGAGATGCATTTAAAAAAAAGTAAGCTGATAATTGGGGGTAAAATTGTATACCTGTGCTAAGCACTTAAGTTTGTTCTAGTAGCATTGTGATGGCTGTATAATGTACCATCCATTGTAATGGTTGGTTCCATTTTCCATTTTTCTCTGCTCTGATTAAAAGATAGAGCCGAACATTTTTGTTTAAACACAATTGGATGTTGGTTTGTATTGTTTTTTATCAATTTCATTGCACTGTTTTAATACAGTAAGATATTATAGAATGCTGACACAGGAATCAAATAACTACTGAAATCTGAGTGTATGATGCTGAGTGTACTTGACCGTAGTGAGCAGGAGGATATCGAGGGAGTGTGTGGTGGAGCACAGACAGACCTTAGTAGCACACCGGAATTCAGCGACCGTCTGTCCCAAGGCAAGTGTTTTGTCAGTAACTAAGTAGTCAGTCGAACCTATAGTAACAGCAGTTCAATTGTGAAGACTTTACTGAAACAAAGGCCATAGTTGGACCTTTATTTTGTAAACATCTGATTTACATTCAGTCTTTGTGGTCTTAAATATACAGTACATACTAACTGTTTATGCACACATACAAAGACAAATTCTGGCTCTGAAATTATGTGAATTTCTGAACTTGGTGTATTACTGAGTATAGCCGATTTAATTGCCTTACATTACATTAAGTGTGTTTCTTAATGCACAGTGTGTTATGGTGGCGTGGGTGGTTCTCCACTGCTGGAGCCTCTTCCTCCCGAGTTGCCACCCCGCGCCCCTCTAGATGAACCTGATGGGCGACTGCTTGGAGGAGGTGGAGCTAACCTTGGCATGCCATTTCCAGAGACGCCTGATGCCACAGGTACTGTATCTTATATTCCGTTCAAATAAAGGGCTACCAGTCAGTCAATCAGAAGTGTATATCCTTACACCCGTATTTTTTCATACCACAGAGGTCCTTAATGCTTCATTGCTTGTTCTCAGGCTCATTCCTGTTCTCAGAGGGCTTAGCACCAGAGCCAGTGGAACACCCATTAAGTGAATGCCAGTGGTTCCACGGTACCTTGTCACGGCTGAAGGCAGCCCAGCTGGTCCTAGCAGGCGGCATGGCAAGTCATGGCGTCTTCCTTGTGCGCCAAAGTGAGACACGTCGTGGGGAGTACGTACTCACCTTCAACTTCCAGGGCAAAGCGAAGGTAAGTTCACAGTTTTTTCTGGTCTACTATTTCTATGGTAAAAGTCTGAATGTATCCCAAAGTCTGTTACAACGCTCTCATTATTTTCCTGTCTTTGGCTCCCTCCTTTTTTTCTTTCTCTATCCAAGCACCTGCGTCTTTCTCTGAATGAGGATGGCCAATGTCGTGTACAGCATCTCTGGTTCCAGTCTATCTTTGACATGCTGGAGCACTTTCGGGTGCACCCCATCCCCCTGGAGTCAGGGGGAGCTTCAGATGTCACCCTCATCAGCTTTGTGGGTGCCACAGCTACCCGGCAACAAGGTATTGATATCCAGGACCAAGGCTAAAACCTGGAGGAATGGAGAAAGGCTTGAGTGTGATGGCAGACTAGAAGGGCATTGGCGTTTTATTTATATGGTTTGGGAAACATTTACTGTATCCAAAAATTCCAGAATGCATTTTCATTGTATGCATTAGCCTTTATGGTAACGGGTAACCACTGTTAGTGACTGCATTAGCATTGTGACTTTGTAATAGTGCTAAAATAGGATTTAATCAACATATCTAGTTGCCTCCTGTTGGCAGCATGGCATGCGTGTGTGGTGTTTGCCATTTGTTGGCTGTGCATGATTTTGCTTTTGACATTATTCTGGGTTTGTATTTGCCTAGTGTGCATGGCCTGATGTGTTTACTTGTCCCTTTCCTGCAGTACCAATACCCCTCCAAACCACATCAACAATTTCATTCTCGAACCATCTCTCTTATGATTGTTCTTTCTCACCTCTTTTTTGATTTTTTTCATTCCCTTGCATCGGTCTCTTTCGTTGTCTGCGCCATACCGTTCTAAACATTCTCAAGTCCCAGCTGGTAAAAGAAATGTCCCACATTCATTTCAATAATGAACGCTGCCGATGGACGATACTGGCAAAAAGAAGGATATTAAATAAAAACACAAAGTAAAATACAATGACATATATGGTATTGTAGCCGCCTCACAGCCCCAGGCTCTCCGGTTCCATCTTAGGGTCAGGATATACACATTGAGTTACACATGCTCTCTACATGCCAGTGTAGGACTAATCTGAGTACTCTGGTTACTACATTATATTGCCCCCCTGTGCGAACGAGCTAGACTGCTGTCCAGTCCAGGTCGTATTCCCACTTAGCTTCCCGTATTCCTGGAATAGGTCCCAGAACACTAACCCTGGCCAGGATAAGAGCGGTTACTTCATACTATAGTGAATGGGTGAAGAAAGGGTACCGGTTTTATTGCTTGTCTGTTTCTCTAACTTAAATAAACTGCCGAAGACGTAATATAAATAATAATTGCTTAAATATGATAATATTCTACTTACAATATTCAAAACAAGAAAATATCATCTGTGGTATTTAGTGCCAACTAGACAAATGGAATGTAGTTAATATTGTCCCAGTACTAACTGTCTAAGGTGACAGACGAAAGGCTTTTCCAACATAGCTAGCTTTCCCTTTTCAGTTTAGCTTTCTTTTTAGTCCCATCTATTGTTTCTTTTGATTTAAACTCCTTTATCCACTCTTTCACTGTTTGTGCACATCTACCTTTTGCCCAAACCTCTGTCCCACCCTTTCCCCCAGGCCTCCCTCCTGCTAGTGCGTACCAAAGCTCTGATTGGCTGTCTTTGTTGTTGTTTGTCGTTGGGTCATCTTCGCAGGCCGGGACAGGGCAGGCAGCCGGCCCACAGTCTGTGATGTCATCACCACGCGCCACCCTGACTCTCCATCAACCCCCATCTCTGACTGTGTGTAAGTGAGACCAGATTTAATAGACAGAGCGCAGGTCAGGGAGAAAAAAAAAATATGTAAGAAACGTATGACATAAGAAAGACAGTGTCTGACATAAAGGGGCCGACTCAGCAGAAGGTTACAGGGCAATGAAGGGCAGGATAAATCTCAGGCCATTTAAAGCCTGGACATCTTTAAATAAATTGACAACAGAGAGATTTTATTTAGCATTTTTAACTAGATGTAACTAATGCTCTAGTATTTTGTTTAGTACTCAAAGTAGAATATAGGTGAGGGAAGACTAAACATGACACTTTAGTATGTCGTGTATAAAATGTGAAGGTGATTGAGATGGGTGGGAGTGGAGCAGCAGGTCATCTGTTCACCTCAGATGCACATTTTGTTTGCCAAACTTTCCATTGATGGCTGGATTTTAGTTTCATAGATCCATCGTAGCTTTGTCGCCCCATTGAACATTGCTCACTATAGCTTGTGATTTATAATGACAATAGTTTTCCATTTAGCAGTCTATCTTCCTTCACACATTTCACAGACAACAAGCTTGTTCTCCACATTTTCAAACATGTTTTAAGTATGTGAAATGAGTTGTCGTTCTAGAGCTTTGTAATGTAGGTTGCATTTATCTCTAATTGCAGACACACTGTGGAGACAGGGTATAGGAGGTCTGTGTACTGTGTGTTGACTGATTCCATTACTGGGACACATGCATGTGTTTTGCTTCCTTGATCTCATGTATTTTGCCATTTCCTTCTCTTGTTCTCTGTCTGTCGCTCACTCTTTCCCTTTTCACCCTGTCCGTCTTCAACTTCTCTGTGGAACTTGCCATTTTTCTATGCACCTAATTTTTTCCTTTCGAATTTTTTTTCCCTGTTTTGCCTACTTTCTTCCTATCTCTCTGTCTTCCTCTCTTGGCCCATCTGTCCTTGTTCCAGACTTGACCAGCAGACCCCGTAGCCCCCCTCAGCTCCCGCCTCCCCCCCTCCCTCCGGGGCGCCCTCCACCACCCACACCACCGCAGGAGCGTGCAATCGACGTGGAGGCTGTAGGGGGAGGAGCGACCAGCGGGCCAGAGGAATGTGAGGAGCGCGAAAGGGACGCACCTCTAAGACAGCTGGAAGGAGCAGAGGCTGAAGAGAGAGACGGAGGCCGGGCGCGAGCCATCGACAACCAGTACTCCTTCTTCTGAGTAGTAGAAGAGGAGCGCCAGTCACAATCAGTATTTTTCACTTCATAGGAAGAACACTGTTAAAAAGCTTTTAAAGAATGAGAGCGATATGGAGGGAGACACACACACACACACACTGTTAATTTAAAATACATTAAACACTAAGTAACCATACACTAAGTGGAGATTGGCTAAAGAAATATTTGTTAATGTTACACTACTATTTTAAATTGTTGTTCAGTATTAAATGTCTTTTGTTGTTTCATTGCATAGGATGGTACGGTCCTTCAGCTTCGTGCAGTCACACTGGATGGTACTCGAACCACCACGTGGTGCTATCATTTGTACACAAACATTTCAGATTGCTTACACATCAGCACTCAATCAGACTTTTTTCCCGGTACATTTACTTTGTTTTTTTTTTGTTTTGTGTTTGTTGTTTTTATCATTGGATAAGCTGCGGCTGACGAACCACGATTGTTGCCGTTTATTTCAGTGCTAGACTTCACACAAGACTGCTGCTTGTCAAAAGAACCCAAACCTATCTGTGAGTCAGACACGATAGAAAACATCTCCATGGACATGTTTACCTCAGTGCCCTCGGGCTGTATGGGTACGACTGCTGACCTGAGACTTGGGAATCCTTGATAATTAAAATGAACTTAAAATCAGTGGCTTTCAGATCAGCAGTCTGGCGGTGCAATGCTCGAGGTGTATGAGCCTTGATGTGTGATCCACTGTTTTGCTGAAGGGTGCACTGGGTTGGGAGATAATTTTTCATCCAAATCAGTTTCACATCTGCAAATCTGATATTCTTACCCGACAGTTAATTTGATGGCTGCGTTTGAGTCGTTTAATTAGATCACGTTTCGATAAAGACTGCGGACAGATTCTGACACCATCAGACTCAACTGGGTATTAAAGAGGTGTGCGCATATCAATGTTCATTAAGAAATGTATTTTATACAGTGATATGATTGACTGCTGGTTAAAGTCAAAGCACACATGTGAAAATGATTTGGTTCGAAAATCCTAATGTCAGGAGACAATCTCTCTTTTTCTACATATAAAACTCATTCTTATATGACTATATTCAGTAGCTGCATACGCTTCATCTTAGCTATCTGTCTTTAAGACGTCCCCTGAGTCCACTATCTCTGTCTTTGTATTTTTACACACACACACATGCACACTTTATTACGTTCGATTGTTTCAGTAGTCCAGACGCGGGCAAGTGGTGTTCATTTCCACAAGAATCAGTTTCTTATTGAAAATGCTGATGAGAAAGACCGTGATAATTGATAGTAATAATTGTCTAAATAATAGTATTAATTTTATTTTTTATGTTGTTTTAAAAATGCCTTTGTTGTCTGTCATATATTCTGTGTATGCATAATATTGTTCTCCAGACTGAGTGTCACATTTTTTGTGCCTTTCTTTTTCTGTATAGCTTGTGATCTCCCTCAGCCTGTCCCACACTTGTTTCTTCTTTGGCTTGTTACCGTTTCTTGATATTTCAAGATTTCTTTTAAAGACCAGGACAAATGACATAACTTCCTGTGCCTTCCGGTGTTGTTTTCTCACAATTCATTCATGCTAGTCAGCTTCGGTTTTGTCCTATAGGCCTATTTGTTTTACTCCTTCACCCAAAGCACCCACATCCCAGATTTATCAAACCCCTTGTCTTGTAGTCAGTTTTATTCTCTTCCTCTTTTCCTGACTTTGAACTTCTATTTGTGCCTTTTCTCTCTCTTTCTCTCTCTCTGTGCTGGGACCGTGTGTTGAGGTGGACCATATTGTCCACTCTGTGTAATTAGTTTCAGGTACTACATTGAATTTAATAATAATAATAATACATGACAATGGTGATATAAATATACTGAAACATGTTTTGGAGTCTTGTGTTTGTGTCTGCAGTGAAATTAGTTTTAGGAGGTTCTTATGTAGCTTAAGAAAGCATGTTGTCTGTTATGTCTCCTATGTTTATTAGGTTGACTACTAGTGATATATCGGTGGGATTGTTACATAAAAACCTTTAGGATATCATTTGAGTTGTTTAGATATAGATAGAGATTGCGATTTTCAGAATGACAAATACTTTATTAATCACCAGGAAAATTGGGTTTGTTACCACCGCTCCAAGTCACAAAAGAATACAAATAGAACTTTGTATGAAAAGAAAGAAGAATGTCTTATATACACAAAAGATAAAATATAATCACACAATTTAACTAGCTATATGAGAGGAAATGAAACATTTTATGCGGTTACCTATTTTTTATATAACTCAAAATGTCTTATTTAGTATTGAGTTTAATAAGTTTAATGTAAACCTCAACAGCACAAACCCCTATAAGTATAAACTGACACAAGCTAGAAATAATGTCCACTTGGACCTAATAGGTTGTTATATTGAAACCATGTTGATGAAATTAGTTTCTACAAAGGTGGTCCCCTGGTAAAAAAGGTTTTGAGGTCCCCTTCTGATTGTGACAGAATTTTTGTATCCAATCAGAAGGCTTACCTTCGTAACAGAAACTCCAAATATCACAATGACATAAGCAATAAAATTATTGACAAGATATCAATATGTAGAATATGTATATAGTTCAAATACAACACAATAAAGACTTATAAATCCTACTGTAATATCTCAAATTATATTTTAATTCCAACAGAGCTTTGCACTGAAACAATACAGTATAGCACCACTCTTTGTTATGTATATTGCCATTTCTTTCTCTTGTTCCCTCTCTCACCTTCCCACCCCTGTCCTTGGTCTTTGTAGATTTGACACTTTTGTATGTACCTGATTTTTCCCTTTTGACTTTTTTTTTCTTCCCGTTTTGCCTACTTCCTTCCTACCAGCAGTTCCCTTAGCCCTCCCTCAGGGTTGCCCTCCACCACCCACACCACCGCAGGAGCCGTAAGTGGAACTGTTCATGAGGCTGGTTTTAATCTGTCTCACCAGACTTAGCACCCAAAGGTGTCTTTCAGCTCATGCCCTGGGTTAGGCTCCGTGTTCCTTGTGTAGGTACAGAGACTAGATAGATTTTTTTAGTCCATCTGGAAGAAAGGGGAGTTACCTTAGGAAGCCATGCACAAACTTCCAAGAGGAGACAGACACGTACAGGGAAAGAAGTGAATCAGAGATGGAGTGGGAATTGATTTGCAAAGAATTATATTGATTGCTATAATGACAGTGTTTCACCTTTCTCTTTGACATGGATCGTCTTTAGACTTGCTTCTCGTACTATTGAGAACACATCAATAACATTTTTTAAAGTGCAATTTGTGTTCTCATGATAACGATTTGAATGTGTGTAAATTTTTATTTTTTTATTTTTAACCTAAACGAACTGCGTTTAAAACAACACTTCGGCGAGGTTATGACGGCTCGTGCCCTATTTTATCTTCTAACCATTAAATTGGCCTAACTGTTGTCTTTTTATAACGGGACAATTATTTATGCTAAGGTATACAACAGTTCCCCATATTAAATGCGCAGTGGTGTTTAGCAGTGTAAACAAAACATGCCTAAATCTTCATTTTTTGTGAAAAAAATAAAATAACCTTGCCGGATGTTACATGGAAATTTTGGAGAGGTTCAGATTCACCACGCAAACATGGCTCGCTTCAACGAAATCCTTCTACTGAGTACGTAGTGCGTTATTGCGTCACAGAACCAGTTTGACCAATCAAAAGAGATTTGCTAAAAGCGGGTTGCCATTATGTTAAAGGCAAATCTTAAGAACTGGTACCGGCTTTTTTAACAAATTTAAGAAATACTGTTTGACACTTTTCTTAAGAGTGCTCATGACATGTTTTCAGAATAAAGACAGAAGAAGATTGTGGACACTTGGAAAGGAAACTATCGACTGGTGTAGGATATTTCTGACGCGTATTACGAGATTTAGCTAGCTAACTATCAAGGTTGCTAGCATACGCAAGAGAACACTGATACGCGCCACAGCGTTAGCTGACCAGCCTAGTTAGCGGCTAGCGATGTCTTTCCGCCGCCAGAATGTGAGTATTCATAAGTCCCACCTAATTGTAAATGCTTTATATATACCCAACACAAAGCTATTTGTGTTTATATATACACATTATATAAACAGGCAAAGGTCGATTCGATTACATTGTGCCAGGTTACGTTAACAAGCTAGTTTGGTTAGCTAGTTGGCTAGCTAGCGTGTTGTACTTAGAGTCCCGTCGCCGGTCAGCCAGCAGCATGGACATCGCAAAAGCAAAATATCACGCTTTGAAAATCGTTATGGAAAAAATAAATAATCTAAAATATTTTTTTTAGCAACAGTCTGCACCAAGTGGCCGCAAAACCTCTAACGGACCTTCTGGATCGGCCGGCATGTCACCAACAATTCCTGGGAGTAACACTACCAGGCCAACCCCTGGAAGGTAACCTAAACTAGGCTTACTCATTGAGCGAGAACCGGGGATTTGTATTTCATCATGAGGCCTACCGGTTAAAGGGGGCGTGTACGTGGCGACTAAAAGATGAACGTTTCATAAAAGACCAATTGGACAATATTTGATAGAATTGGCAGACCTTTTGACCAATTACAGATGAGAAACATTGATGGACATTAAGTCTGACCAATGAGTTAATCGCGGTCGGAATCATAGCACCCGCGTTTATGGGACGTTTGAACCAATAGAAAGTGAAGCTCGCTGATTGACGCTATGCTTGACTAATACGTGTTTTAGGGGCGGACACAAACGAAAGCTTAGTATCGTTTTGTTGTTTTTGTAATCCGTATGAAACGGAACAGTGTTTTGTTCCTCAATTCGAGCAGTTTTAGAGGGGCCGATCAGAACCCTGGAATGCACGTCACAAAAACGTATTGACATGTTTTTTTTTTTTAATGTCATGCTTGCAGTAGGTGTGATCGCTACAACATTCGATTCGTTATTTATTGTTATGATGTTGTTTGCACATCCTGGCTAAAGCTAGCCTGTTAGCTGACGCATTGGTTTAGCTAATGTTAAGCTGATCAGTAGAACTTGCCGAGCGCAGTGTTTAGATACCCCTGTCGCTTGTCCTTAAACAGCATAAATAAATGCCATAAATATAGCACTTTACGATTTAGTTCCGTAGCTGATGGCATGCTATCGTTACTTATCGGTATACAGTAACATTGGGACCATGTTTTGGAGCTAACGGTCCAAATAAGAGCAGTATTAATGTACTCAGTCAAGGTCGGTGCCCGAATATAAAGTATATTAATAACATTTTAAATGATATACAACTTTTAAATGTTACTTTAACACTCTAGAAGAGGATTCACGTGTAGGAGTTGTTAATAAATAGGCAAAAATGCCCAATTACCTCATTGAGATATTCACGTGTTTAAACTTGCAAAGGAGTAAAACACGTGATTATTTGATTGTAATAATTCTGGGTTATGTTCTCTGTCCCAGTTATAGTACAGTTATGTTATTCAAAATGGACCATGACACAATTTTGTTCTAACCATTTGATTATCATTTTATTTTCAGAAACAGAAACTCTGTGAAGCCTCCCTCACAGTCTCCTCCTGTATGTCATTTCAACTCAAATATTCTCTCATTCTTCTCCTACCTGTGGCTACTTGTCCAGTATTTTGCTTGCATTTGCCTGCCTCTTTTTTTTACACTGAAACCCACAGTCATAGGCACACATTTACTGGTAGCGTCCTGGCTTTTTATTATTTCTATTTTTTAACGATGGTGCATTAGGATGCAGACACTCACTGTTTTGGTTTTGTCACAGTCTACTACTGTTTTAATCTTATTTTCCCTTTTTAGTTGGGTTTATGTTTGAGTATGAAAATGGCACGTGTAAAAGCACCAGGCTGTCAATATTTGTTTAATTGTGATTTGTTTTCTTAAGGTCTTGTGTATTTAAAACACAAAGTTTCATGCCTTTTCATTCTTTTGTTTCTAGGTATTTGAGGGAGTTTACAATAACTCCCGGATGCTTCATTTCCTCACAGTTGTAGTGGTGAGTTTTCTACAAGTATCCAGAGAATATACCTGAGTGAATAAAATCACATTGACCTGTTGAAGCGCATAAATGCGCTTTGGCTCTTTTAACCCAAATCTTTTGTTTTCATTGTCTATTTACAGTGCATCTTTTTGTCGTGTAACTTTTTTCCAATTCTTCCAATCCTAGGGTTCTAGGTGTGATGTGCGGGTGAAGAATGGCAGTGTGTATGAGGGGATCTTTAAGACACTAAGTTCAAGAGTAAGCAACCTGTTTCTATGCATTAAACACGCGTATCGGTAAACAGTTTTGTAACTGGTTTACGTAAGAAGTATAATGAAATAATCAGACGAGTACGTTTTATTCATTAAGAGTAGGAATTTTCATACTCTGTGTGTATTGGATAGCATGTCTTAAAAGAAAAGGCACTGCCATTTGAAAATAAGCTGCTCAAATAACATTTGTTGCCCACAATTTTTAATTAGAAAATTGTGAAAATAAATGCTCATGAATCAGCATGTTTTGACAGTAAAATAGTTCTGGCAAGGATAAGACAAAACAGCTGTTTTGTAATCTAATTAATTTATTTCATGATTAAATTGCTCTTGTACAGTGTGAGCTGGCAGTGGACGCTGTGCACAAACTTAGGAATGAAGACGGAGATGGCTGTGGAGGTGGGACATCCGCTCACCCCAGGAGAGAGGAGATCACAGACACTATGATCTTTAGCCCCAGTGACTTGGTCACCATGACTTGCAGAGACGTCGATCTCAACTATGCTACACGAGGTGTGTGCCTGTACACATGGAACACGCGTTTAGACCTCTGGAGTGTTGCACGTCTTCTGTGAGATTGATCAAGGCTAAATACATTGATTTGTGTGTTTGTAGACACCTTTACGGACTCAGCAATCAGCTCGTCCAGAGTAAACGGTGATCACCGAGAGAAGGTGCTGCAGCGGTGGGATGGTGGTGACAGCAATGGAGAAAATTTTGATCTAGATACAGACGCAGTGAGTTCGAGCATAAAGTACACATTGAAATACTTCCCGCAACTTTGAAGAAAAGCATAGCGGTCCAAATAACAAGTTAGGAGCTATGCTATTACAGCTTACAGGCTAGAATTTTTGATTTCGATCTACATTTTAAGTCTACCAGATATCTTTCTCAAACAACTCATTTTTTAAAAACACAAGATATGTATCTGAAATAAATGTGTGCATGGATTTTGTAGTCTAATGGTTGGGATGCCAGTGAGATGTTCCGCTTCAATGAAGAAACATATGGGGTGAAGTCCACCTATGACTCAAGCCTGTCCATGTACACGTAAGTTTCTTTAACACACCCTGCTCGAAGACAAAGTTTGTTCTGCTTCCTGCCTTATCTCTTAGACTACTCTTGTACAGATTGAGTCTTCTAGACCAATAATGGCAAAAAGAATCAATCAAGCGGGCAGGAAGCGTCTCTTGTCATGTTCACACTGAATTTTGTACCCTGAAGGCTTAGCACTCGTTTACTCAATCTATCTTTTTCTATCAGGGTTCCCCTAGAGCGTGGTAGCTCGGAGGGTTTCCGGCAGCGCGAGGCGAGAGCTGCCAGATTGGCCAGTGAGATTGAGGCTAGTGCACAGTACCGCCACAGAGTGGCGCTAGAGAATGATGAAGGGCGGACTGAAGAGGACAAGTACAGCGCTGTGGTGCGGGATGGAGGAGAGCGAGAGAGGGGGAGAGACAGCCCTGGCTTCTCCAGCTCTGGAAGCCGGTTAGTATGCCACATAGTATGCCACACTTTCTTGACTTAAAGTTTGACATTACTGTTTCATTCCTTATAGAAATGTGTCCTGTTTTGTGCAGCATGCTAATATACATGTTATTTATTTTGTTCTACATTGTTGAATTTTTCTAGGGAGGGCAAATACATTCCCTTACCCCAAAGAGCAAGAGAACGAGAAATTGGTGTTTCCAGAAGTGACCGAGAAAGAGGGGCACCCTCCTCCGCTCTTCCTAATCGAACAAACCGACCTATCCCCTCAAGTTCATCCCCCAGGCCACCTCTTCCCTCTGGCAGCGGTCAACCCACGCCACCTTCTGATAGAAATAGTCCATTGTCAATTAGAGGTGGATATTCCCCTCACCAAGCACAGTGTAGCCCACCTGCTCAGCCCCGGCCTTTAGAGACCGGCCAAGCCAGTCCTCCTGCCCCACACATGCTCCCCCATTCTCTTTCACACCCCCAGTCTCTCTCTGAGTCTGCACGACCTGTTAATGGAGGTAAGTTTCTGGAATTATGTGACTGTTGAAATGCCTGTGATTATTATTCCTACTATATGGAATCTTGCATTTTTGTTATAGTGTCTTGTAGAACATCTCCAAAATCCCAAAGGCCTGCACAACCCAGAAGCTTGCGCACATCCAACGCTCACTCTTCACCCACAGGTGGGGGGTCCCCCGCTGCACTTTCTTTGTGTAAATAAAGTACCATGTAGTCATTTGTACTACACGTTCTAACAAAGTAATTCTCTTTAACAATCTCTCTTTTACGCTCTTTCTCTCTTATTCTCCAGTCTCGCATTCCCCCAAACCCGATGCACCCAACCAGGATTCCCCTCTTTCTACCTACCTGGACACCTCTTCAATTACCATGGTGACCCCAAAGCCCTCTGGTCCCACCCCGCTCTTTCCTGTAGATGGTGAGCAGCATCAATCCTCCGTAGTTTGTTCATTATTACAATTCATGGCAAAAAGTCATTTTTCCTGATTGTATGTCAAGTTTTCTCTCCGTTTCTGTGTTCTGTTCATTTATTTTCATTTTTTCTTTTTGTTCAACTTTTTGTGTCAGTGAATGAGATTTTATCCAAGGAGAGGACAGAGAGCCCTGCCAGTCCTCAGGAAGGCAAGGGCAGTAAAGGTATTAAAAAAAAAAAAAGATATTCTAGGGTAGTTCATGCAAATGTTGTTTCTGAGATCCTTTCCTGTGCCTTATAGCTGCCTCACTTCAGCAAAGGTCGCAGATAGAGGAACTTCGCAAGTTTGGGAAGGAGTTCAGAGTGAGTGCAGTATGATAATGCCTAGTTGCTTTCGTGAGCACAAAATCGCAGTTAAAATTCACCACATTTCCCATCTCTCTCTCTCTCTCTCAGCTTCACTCAAGCTCCTCGCCCTCCAGCCCAAGCGCTCCAGCCATGCCTGGTGATCCTGCTCATCCAAGCCCTAACCAAAGCACACAGACAGACTCCATCTCCTCCATAGAGCTGAAAACAGGATCGCCTGCAACTCCAACACAGGAGCTTCCTTCAGATGAAGCGGGCAGAGAAACGAACGCTGAGCGTCCAGCTGCAGCCACCCCAACGTCTGTCACACCCACTCTCACACCTTCTGCCACACCTGGTGGTATTTCCCAGTCCTCTGGTACAGATGGACAAACAACAATGCCACCCGGGCCCGCGAGGACACCAGGCAGGGAAGACGGCAGACAGGAGGCCGCAGAGGGTGTAGCCGAGTGAGTATTGGGGCTTGAGAGATTTGTGGAAGAAAAAACTGGTTTCTTATTTTCCATCATTGCTCGTGTCTGTTGTCAAACACTGACGCTGTTAAACTGTCACCTGCCACATGTGAGGCTTTCTCAGTTGTTTCGGGTTACACTTGGAAGGTGGGTGGATGAAACTTTAAGGAACTTCATGGTTATTCTTCAAGTCTTTTCGTCAACTAAAACAAGCTTTAATGCCTCCATGTTAAACATGTAATACCTACAAATAAGTCCGGTTACTGCCTCGTCTCTTTACAGACTTGGCTTTACGCTATTGTTTGTGTCTTTACATTTTAGTTACTGCATCCTTTATTTTTCATTGTAGCAACAATTTAATTTTTCTGTCCCATCCAGTCAAGTGAAGAAGTCCACATTAAATCCTAATGCCAAAGAGTTCAATCCTGCCAAGGCACCCCTCACTATGGTGAGTGCTTTAACTGTCAGCCTTCCTTCCTTGTTTGTTGTTTTCCCCCCCCTCATACGCGCGCATGCAACCTGTCGTGCTTTAGAGTGTATGTAATGCACATGATCTGGAGTACATTGTATATTAACGGCTTACATTGTGTGTTTGGTGTTCAGGTAAAGCCTTCTGTGACCCCCACAACTCCACGACCCACACCTCCGAGCCCATCTGTGGTGCTCCAGCCTCCTGCGGGACAAGGAGCCATATACAGCCCTCAGTATCTTGGCTATGTCTCAACAATACCCTTACAGGGCCACTCTGTACAGGTTTCTTGTTTTTTTGTACTTGCAAATGTAGTTTCAATCTCTTTGTATAAATTGTTCCAGTCAGGTTCCAAAAAGGTTTTGTTTGTGTGACTTGAGTAACGTTTTGTTTTTATGTCCTTGCCAGGCCCCTCAGATGTACCAGTATGCTGTTTCTACAGTGAATCAAGGAAAGTACCCAAGAGCTAAAGGTATTTTGTGACCTAAGTGTTTACCACCCAAACTATGTAAATCTCTGTTCACTGAATGTTCTTCTGTCTCACCCACATTTCTCTAAAGTTGATTCATAATTTTTTTTGTTTTATTTATATTGCTTACCCACTACCAAAAGTGTCTCTGCTTGAACACCTGTGTATTATAACATTTTGTTCTTTGTATGCATGTGGGAAGTTTGTCTTATAACTGCAGACTAAATTGTAGCCCCAGAACAGACATCTTTTTATTTTTATTTTTTTACACAAAACCTATTTTAAAAGTGAAGTGCAGTGTTTTAAGTAAACATCTTGTTCCTTGACTGCACTTTACACAAAACATCTGGAATAAATACAATCAGAAAAACACA
The DNA here is from genome assembly GCA_028566295.1 of Liobagrus marginatus. Classification (NCBI taxonomy): domain Eukaryota; kingdom Metazoa; phylum Chordata; class Actinopteri; order Siluriformes; family Amblycipitidae; genus Liobagrus; species Liobagrus marginatus. Next base: position 12,381,268 of record JAOUQX010000019.1, on the reverse strand, counting down.
GTTTGATACAAACCAAAGGTTCAGGTCCATCTGCTAACTGCTTGTGTATGCACACACACACAACCCATGCCAGTGATGGCTGTTTTTGTCGAACAGGTTCAGTGGTTGCTCAACGTCCAGACCACAATTCATCTGCACCTCCTATGATCCAGGCAGCAGCATCAGCAGCAGGCCCTCCTCTTGTGGCTTCTCCTTATCCTCAGTCTTACCTGCAATATAGCCAGGTCATCCCTGCCATGCCACACTATCCTGGACAGGTATACCAAAAATTTAATTTCATCAAAACTTCTATATAAGCGTCGTCACGTACTGATGTTGCCCCCCCCCAGAATACTGTAACGTGGAATAAAATTGTCGAAGCTAAACAAATAAAACATCTGTGTCTTGTCTTTTTTTAGCCAGTTTATTCCATGCTGCAAGGTGGAGCACGCATGCTGAGTTCTGGAGGACACCCTCAAACTCTCGGTCCTCCTGGTCCTCAATACACCAGCCAGACTGAGGGACCCCCAGGAGCTCAGCAGGGCATGTACGGTACGTACATTGAATGCACAGACCTCTTTTTCTAAATCTGTTCATGAATTCTCTTGTGTGTGAACTCGGAGAATCAAGATTAATCATTAGGTAACAGAACACATTGGCTAGCTGGCTAGGCTAAACACCAGTTCTGCACACTAATGATTTATCTTAGAAATCTTTCTAATAATGAATTTTCAGTTACCTCTATCTGCCACTAGGGGCTCAAAATACATGCCTAGTGAATGCCCCCAACATTTTCTGTTCAGATTTGTTTCCAAAAGCTTTACATTCTGAGGAAGGATTGCTAAAATGTCTTGTTTTAATTACGTTGTTTTATGAATCATCTTTTTTTGCTGACAAAACAAAATTTTGATGTTTCATTTCCAGCCCCCCAGTCATTCTCTCATCACTCAGGCTCCATGCATCCGCAGCCCTCCACCACTCCCACTGGCAGCCAGCCGCCTCCTCAACACCCCGCCCCCAGTCCAGGACAGGTAATTAGCCCTCCACTACCCAAGCCCAAAGCATCATCTTCTAGAAAAGGGAATGTTATTAATTGTTAATTTAATAGGTCTTAATGCTTTTGAATATCTTTGTCTCTCTCTAGTCTGGTCAGTCAGGTCCACAGCCGCAGACTTTGTATCATTCAGCTCCCATGTCCGCTCCCACTCCCCCGAACATGCCTCCAGGCCACAGCTCTCCCCAGGCCTCATACCCCCTCCAGGGCTATGGCCTACCAGGACACCAGCCCCTACCTCACCCCTATCAGTCCATCGGGCAGCTCACGCAGGTACTGCATGCTCTCATGCGCGCGCGCACACAAAAAAACAGCCACGTCCTGTCTAAAGCGCCTTGTAAGTAGAAATTTCGCAGTTTCACTGTAAAAGAGGAGGTTCACAGGCTGTTGGAACCAGATATAAAAATGAAATATAGCATTATCTAAGGGAGGTAAGTACCAGCATGTAGGATAGTGTACCAGCAAAAATTTAGATTTGACGATTGGCTGCCAACATTAAAACTAATAATTTTATTATAGCATTTACACAAAGATTGGATGTAGTTGAGTGCAAAAGTTTTCATGCTAAATGTTTTCTTATCAAACACTTATTTAGGGCATAATGTAATATAAAATAACTGGGTGTGATGCAACGGGCCACATACTCGATTAATCGCATTTCAACTTGTTGTAACCGAGCATCATTCTCACCTAGAGAAAGCCTGTTGTTGTTGTTGTTATTATGACTTTGTGAATGATGTTTTGTTTGTTTACTCCTCTTTCTCAGGCTCATGTCCAAGGGGCGCTCTCGGGTCCTCACCACTCTGGGGGTCATGGGCCTCCTCCTATGATGCTGCTTCATGCTGCACCTCCTCCCCCTCAGCAGGGTTCTGGTCCTGGGCCCCAACATCCCACACATGCGCCCCCACCACCCCAACAAGGAACTCATCAGCACTACACCTACATCGGGCACCCATCAGGTAAGGCTTCAGCACCAGGGCATGACCTTGTACGCTTGTGTGGTTCGGTAATAAAAGCGGGCAATTGATAATGGTACAAAACACTGGTTTAGATATTGATACGTTTGTTTTTTTTTTTTTTGTTTTTTTAACATTTGTTTTCTAGCTGTGCAGGTGCAGCCCCATCCTTCCCAACAGCTGAATTTCCACCCTTCTGGAAACTGAGTCTGAATTCAGACTTCATCTGCGCCTGATATTTGGAGTGAGAGTTCCTCTTGCTGATTCTGGACCACACAAAAAACACACACACACCACACACAAACGTCTTTCCCTTAGCTCCGGAAACAGACATTTTTGTTTTTATTCTTAACCATTGGAAGGAGTTTCCTTTTTTTGTTTAAACAGAACAGACGGGCGCACAGCACGTTTCAAAAATGGAGGGAATAAGTTGAGCGGGTGAATGATTGAGTGATCATGACCGAATGAAACAAAGCTGGAAGAAAGATGTTTTTATAAAAAAAAAAAAGAGCAAAATCCCCCCCTTCCTCCCCAACCCCTAATTAAGTAAATAATAAAATGACTTAAAAAAGAGGAAAAAAAAAATAAAATATATACAAAAAATAAACAAAATCTCAAACTCTAAACAGTGTTGTCATCTGCTTTACCGGTTCGGCTGCTTGAACATTAGTGTTTTTCTAATGTATTAAAACAAGCTGGGAATTAGGCATCAATTTAGACTTGAATAACCTCAATAACGCCTGTGAGTTAATGTGTATGAAAGAGGACACTGGGTGTGTTGCGCGCTGCTGGTATTGGAACCGTGGTTTTAGATGTGGTGTGACAGCTGCATGTGTTTGTGTTAGTTCAAGTTCAACTTTATTGGTCACCGGCACATTATACTAGTACAACATACAGTGAAATTCTTTAGTGATTGTCTGAACGTTTGCTGTAAGTGGGGGTGGGGGGAAAGGAATTGTGTTTGTGTGTGA
>JAOUQX010000019.1:12202112-12218418 GCA_028566295.1 Liobagrus marginatus | reverse complement strand
CACACACACACACACACACACACACACACACACACACACACACACACACACACACACACACACACACACACACGTAACATAAAAGGTTTCGTGACGCAGCAATGCACTCTCTCCTAAGCAGATACGAGCAAATCACCACATGCCAATTCATTGCAATTAATGAAGCTTAATTAATCCTTTCTACAGAAGAAGTCGGCAGTTCGGGTGAAAGAGGCAGCAGATATACACGTAAATGTTTCAATTAAATGTTAATATGTATACTTTTTTATATTCCAAAAGTGCTAACATATTGTTCACAATATAGACAAAATGACTTAGACCCCTGAGCATCCAATCCATATTTGTTTTTGAACATCCTCTCCCTGATTTAATCTCACTCTTACTCCTATTATACATTTTTAAACTAGATCTTCGAGCGAGGCTTTGGGAATTGTTCTCAGGGCCATTGTCATGCAGGAACACTGTATGGGCTTCTTAGTTCCAGTGAAGGGAAATCTTAATACGGCATACAGAGACACACTAGGCAATTTTGTGCTTATAACTTTGCGGCGACAGTTTAAGGAAGATTATGTTATGACAGTTATGAGTGTGATGATAAGTGCAGTAATGGCCATATAGTGTAGTGTCCAGCTTTAGGGCCTGTAGAGTAAAACCGAATGTGTTCTTCCTTTCTCTCCTTTGAATTCCTCCGCCTGTTTATATCATTCCCGTCATTTATTTGACCCATCTACACAACCATGTACTTACTCACTCATATAACGATTCTTTTCGTCTTTCTCTGTCCTGCTCTCACTATCTTACCTTTCTCAAGGCTGCTGATTCGTTGATCAACAGCGTCCAGTCCGTGGTCTATGTGCTGTTGATGTTTTTGGGTTTCCTTGCGGAGTGCTTTCCTCTCGTCTTCCAGGACTTGCATCTTCTGCTTCAGCTCTCGCTCCAGATCCTCCACTTTTCTCTGGGCTGCGGCTCCTTGGACGGTGATTGCGCTTGAGACACTGCCTTTGCCCTTCTGCACCGACTCTGTGTGGTTGTGAGCCAATGGAGCCATTTCTGCCTACAAGAACACTTGTGCATTATAAATGAGTTTATAGCCAGGATACACTGAGTGATACTAGGTACTGATGTTAGATAATACTGGCTTGTAACTATGGCAGAGGATATCATTTATTACATTTGAAAACTCAAATGGTGCATATGAACAGCAAAACAAGTCCAGTTTAACACCGTTAGCTTTGATGTAATGCAGCAGCAGAAGATTGGACAGGAACCAATATTGGATTATTTTCAGGACTATACTCGGAGCCTGATATTAATAACATATATCAAATATTAATATATTCTGGGTGAGAAAGTTCACGTTTATATACACGTTCACCCGCATTGCATCAATCTAAGACTGTTCTGGTCTGTGTGCACAACAGCACTCTATACTGCAGCAGCTACAAAACATACACCACTCATGTGATCGATCACGCATGCTCCAGTGTATTACTGTGGAACAAAAACTATATATAAAAACCCAGTTGGCACACATTTTTCCATCAGCAGTACCACAGCTTTTTAATTCACTTTTTTCCCTTTTCCATTGATGCAACACCCCTCTTCTAAATGTATAATGAGGGACATTGACGTTATTGATTTCGAACGTGGTTTCAATCACGCAACAGAGTGGCATGAGCGCACACGCGCGCTGATAACCGTATGGTTGCGGCACTCCTATGATCAAACGCGGGACTGGCACGAGCGCTCCGGGCGCAGCCAATCAGAACAGCGCGTTTCTAGCGCAGCGCTCTAAATCACCTCGGCCTCGACACGGAGCTGAAATGAGATGCCGGAAGTGGTGGGAAGGAGAATATAAAATGGTGATTATCAGCACAGCACGATCGCACCCAAATTCCATTACTGCTTTGCTGAATTGTCGGGGTGCGCGTGTCCGTTTGTGCGTGTGCGCGCGTACGTGTCTAACTGCCGGTGTTAGATTTATCGATAGATAGATAGATAGATAGATAGATAGATAGATAGATAGATAGATAGATAGATCGATCCTGGGTTCCAGTTCACGCGCAATTTACTTTTCACGAATATAAAATTCATCATGCATGTTGTCTTTACACATTTGAACACTGTAGGCATTTTTTTTTCGAATTACAAACTCTATCAGCAAGCATGCCACCTGTTGTTTCGTGCTAAAAGCAAGACAATTGATACTAAAAAATATGCTACCTGCAGTTTGATACTGGAAACATAAACAGCAACAAATACTTGATGTATTGTTTTACGAAGCTTTACAAAATGCATGATATATTATGCATATTATTTGCGACATTATGCTTTATCGACAATGACAGCCTAATAATTCAATATCCAGTGACTCCTGTTATGTACTGCAATGTTCTTTACTTTTTGAAAAATTTCTTTTCTCATATCCAAAATGTTACTACACTGTAACCAATGTCTTTACTTCTTGTTGTTTTTTTTAAATCCCAAACCTTTATATTATTTGTTAGAGTTCTATACAATATGAATTAGATTGTATTGCTCACTGAACACGAATGACATTAAATGTGTGACAGTAGGCCTCCCTACACTTACATACAGACTATACTGCTTTCTTTGTTAAAAACTGAAAATATGGTATACACCTTCAACTCTAAAATTTACTCTCATTTACTAAAAAAAAAAAAGTTAGCATAATTTCCCAATTCTCTCGGAAAAAATATTTAAATACTTTAAATGAAAAATTATTTAAAAGGTCTTTATTTCAAGGGATCTTTCGAGAAAATATATAAGCATGCCTAGAAGAACTCGTCGGTGGCTGTTAAATGACACCACGTAAAAAATGAAAGCGCATTATATTTAATTTGATAAAATATATATATTTAAATGCATTGATTTTACCCAATGTAATTGTACGTTATTACTGCTCTGTGTTTACCATCTTGCTTATCTGAAACAATTCTGTAACACCACTCGCTTGATTGTCTGCGTACCTCCAGTTTCTCGATGCGCTCCTTCATATGCAGGATAGCTGTCTCCAGTTCCCGGACGCTAAGTGCACGCGCTCCCGCGTCGTCCTGCATCATGAATTCGTCTCTACGGCTCCTTTTCCCATCCCGCGAGCCCTCGCTTGTCTGTGTGCCTCTTTCACAGACAGACAGCTTCCCAGTGAGCTCGCGGATGGTGTGCTGCTCTGAGCGGATCTCCGCCTCCTGCTGCTCCACGGTGCGCCTGAGCTCTTCTGCTGTGGCGCGGAGATCCCCCGACTGATCATCCGCCTGGAAGCCCTTCTGTCTGCACTCTCCAGGCGGAACCGGAGTACAGATCAGCCTGCTGACTGTTACCACCTGCTGCTCCCCGCCATCGCCTCCTGATCTCACGCTAGTGATTCCGTAGAAGGTTGGGGATTCCGGGCTGTTCCTTTCTCCGCTGCCATGGAGCGCGTCCAGCGGTCCTGCACGGGCCACGGAGCCTGACGGTAAGGTGAATACACCCGAAGCTGCAGTTAGGGACTGATTATCGGCGAGCGGCTGAGCCGCGGTCGAGGCTGCGGCTGCGGTTGCGGGGGATGGAGAGCCACCGTGCACCGCGGCAATGATGCAGATTACGGCTCCGACAAATGCCACCATCCCGGCGGCCAAGATCACAACAATGAACTTCAGGGTGGCGGTTTATGCAGTCGGTGAATACGAGAAACGTTTAAAGAGGACAATTAACAAGAGTACTACTTTACAGATGACCTGTTTGAGCTTCAGCTATACAATGTTAGTATGGAAGCAGATCATTAGTAGACTCTCTTTCCTAATGATGCGACCAGTATGTTTTTTTTCAGAAGCCCCGCCCCCTCGTTCTGCTCCACTGCTACGCAAACGTCTTCATTCTTTCAAGACAAGTCATTCAAACTAGTGCGCCACGTCGCGTGCGCTTTTATTATAGTGCGCTAATAATCCATCCAGCGCGGTATAGCATAAATATAAGCATGGATACTATGCTGTGCTTCATCTCGTACGATGAACGGAATTTATACATACAGCATCCAAGTTTAGATGGATTGTCATATGCAAAACAATGACGTAACAGTATCTTGGAAACACAAGTACTGTACACGGACAAATTCATGCAGTTATAACACACAGAATGTGTGGCAGCAACGTGATGCATAAATTCATACAAATACGTAATAGCAGCCATCCATCAAAATACGAAAAACATGTGAACATGTTAAAACTGAGCTACAACAGCAGAACACCACGTTGAGTTTCACTTCTGACAGCCAAGAATAGAAAGCTGAGGCTGCAGTGATTTGAGCTTTTAATAGCAATCACCAATCAATCATCACTCAAATGCCAAGCCTGTTTAAGAAATGTTGCTGACCATGCCTAGGTCCACTCATGGCCACACTTTAACTAACTGTATACTCATCTGCTGGTTTCTTCCAGCTATTATTGTCTCAAAATGGTTTTATGTGTTCAGCGTTTCACTGGACTACTACTACAATGTCCATTGTGAATATTAGAAATTATATAATACATTATTAGATTCTAAAAGCTAGTAGTTTTTCACTGAGAGAGTAAATAGTTTTACAATACAATCACAATGGAATGCTCTCATAGGCATTATTAATTCGTTTCAATGATTATAAATGTAGAGCCAACATTAAAAAAACCCATCTAACTTGATATACAGGAAAGGATGATGGGAGGATGAAAAAATAAATTAAAATTACATAAGACAGATAAACAGGGAGAGTGCAAGAGAGAGTAAGACAAACTTTAACCATGGCTTGTAAATGATGCTCGGAACATGAACTTTGCTAATAATTCTCATAAGATAGTTCTTCTCATCGAAATGAGTGTTTTGAAATGTCACATGAGAACAATGATTTGATTTAGTGACTGCCCATTTTGGCTGGGGGTACCAGTGCCGTCGTGTGACATCTTTTCAATACCCATCATGCAATTCCCCTCAATGTGCTGAGCGTTCTGATACATCACATGGCCATATTGTTGTAACTTTTTGACTTCGGTCATTTTAGGTGAACATGTCTGCAGCATCACGTGACATCACTTTGATACTTTGCATGCAAGTCCCTTCAATGTGCTGAGTGTTTTGATGTGTCACATGGCCATATTTCTGTAACATTGTGACCCTGCCCATTTGGGGTGGGAGTGTCCATAATGTCAAGTGACGTCACTATAATACCACTCATGCAGTTTCCGTTACTGTGCTGAGAGTTTTGATGTGACATGACCATGTTCCTTTAAGTTTTGTGATTCCGCATGTATAGTTAGTAAAATATTCTTTTGGAATTTTCTGATGCGTCCTACTTGAAATCCGGAATTCCGATCCATTTCAAAAATAATTCTCTCACCACGCTGAAGTAATTTTGTTTGGAAATGCCTTGGACGTTAGGTGATTATTATAACAATAGTCTGAAATTTTGAAAGGAATTCAATGGGAATTTTGGCCCGTTTGTGCTTCCGTACCAAGAATTCCATAATTCCAATCACTTACAAAGGTTAAAGCACACAGAGTCCAAATAGGCAGAACATGTTTGCTAAGTTTGGTGTAGGCCGCTTGAACACTCTAGTAACGTTTTAAAAGGAATGATCTCAGAAGAATTTTTTCATGCAGCTCTTTCAAGCCAACATAAGAGTGAGGGACAAAAAGAGCCTAAAAGCGAGGTAGGGAATAATAAACCAAACTGGGCCACCAGTTTTTTTACAACACACATTCTGCTAATCAGTTTCTTTTTTGGCCAGTGCTAACACACTTATTCATTACTTTACATGCAACCTCATTTAGAGGGAAACTAGATCTCATAGAGCACAAAGTCTATTTTCAGCAATCCCTGTGCACTGTCAAACTTCAATTACGCTGGCTTTAATAGCTTCCTGAAGGCCACCATTTCATCACGCCCCACTCTTTAACTGCGTGTCTTCTGTTTCTGCTGAACACTTGTGAATATTTCAAGTCACTTTTAAATGTCCCGAATCCTCTCCCATCTAAAGGAACACAAAACAGTGGATATCTTCTTCCTCTACAGCAGCATCTGTGGCACAAAAACACCCAACAAAGGGGAAATAATCAGATGCCTGAAGGCTACAAGCTGGTTTCTTTTTGTCCCCTATTGTTTTAGTGCCATCTAGTGGTTATCTTAACAACAACATCATCCTGACGGTTCTGTTTTAAGTAGATGGGAAACCTTATCATCACATTTGTGTTTTAGGGTTAGGTTTTTTTTTTTTTTCCAGATTCAGTCTCACTATTACTCCTTTTAATATCCCCACACTTCTGAAAAGGCCTTCTGCTAGATGTTTGTTCATGGATTTGTGGATTTTCTCATTCATGTTCAAGTTCAAGAAGCTTTATTGTCAGAACACCATATACAGCTGTTGCAATACACAGTGGAACGAAACAATGTTTCTCTAGGACCTTGACCATTCAGCCACAAAAGTATTATCGAGATTAGACACTAATGTTGGATGAGGGGGCCTGGGATGCAGTCAATGTTCCAGTTCATCCCAAACGTGTTCAGTGGTGTCGAGTTAGATTCAGGGCTGTAATTGTCAGGCTTATTTTAATATTATTGACGGTATAATGTGCGCCCCAAACTACATGGCATGCGTTTGCTAAAACGCTACCATAATCAGATCAGGCTAATACATATTGCTTTATTAGTGTGTAACTAACACATTGGCTCTAGAAAAAGCAGGTTCCCATTTTGCATGTATTACATGGTGTATACAATCCAACTAGCACCTGCTGTTTATTATGATTTTCTGCCACATTATTGTAGAATAATGAATTAATATTTGTTAAATCATTAAGTGTCTGATGCGAACACTAATCCAACCCCAATCCTAAACTTTAGCCTGTAAGATGGTTTTAGTATATACACAGTACATTGCTATGAATATATGAAATTTGATGGTATATAGCATATACGTACTTCATTATGTTAGGATTGTTCCAAATAATGACAAAGTACAGAATGATATAAATTATAAAACTACCTGCATTTCTACTTTTTCTAATTATTGAATTTTGCCACTTTGTATATTGCTGGGTTATAAATACATTTTCTAGCAAATTGTGATGTTAGTTGAAACTATTTACCAAAGATAAACATTATTGCTTACATGGCCAAGCTCTCTATAAATACTTTTATTTTCCATTTATGAAAGGAGTCTCCAGTGTCGGTATTCTTTTCAGCGTAAATCATTATAATTTTTACCAGAAAGTGAATTGAAGGGTTAGTGAGGGAATGAGAGCTAAGCTGCTACTGTGCTAATAGTAACGAAACCGCTTTTGCAGATATTCCAGAAACCTACAGTATGGAATAACAATTGAATAAAAACACACGTTTATTTCTTTGATAGTTCGTTGTGAAAGAAAAGGAATGAATCACAAATGTTGTAACAGGAAAATAGAAACTTTGCGGTGCCAACTAACACCACGTTACTCGTATGTCACATGCAAATTACAATAAAAACCTTGTGTACTTTTGTTTCAGTGTGACTGTAGGGCACAACTTACTCAATTCTAGCAAAATCAATCGCATTCTTAGCACTGTGCTAGTCGTCAGTTGAATTGTTTACTGTTATAATCATCACCACGCCACACGCTTGTTAGCAAAACCCACAATCTTGCATTTATTCAACCTTTTTTTCTTCAGTATCCTACTTCAGAGCATTAAAAAACTTTTTTCCAGACAATTAAAAAAAAACTATACAGAATACAATCAAAATAAAAACATTTTTTATACCAGTTTAGAAACAAAATTATTTTTTAAATTATTAATATATAAAAATCATCCACAATGCAAGAAAAAAAAACAACCATTTATCATGAGTTTGTTAGTCCAAACTCGATACAATAGCTCAATTTTTAAAGGCATTAATTTCATGATTACATCAGCAGAAAGAACAGCGAGACGTATAGACAGAAACATGAACGGTTCCATCACCGTTAATACTGCAGCACTATAAATAAATAAGGCAGAACAGCTCGCTCGCTCGCTCTCCATGCCTTTGTATATTCACCCATACAAGGATTTCAAGCAAACTGTGTAGTTCAATCAGAAATGATAGACATGCTTATATACATTTTTTTTTAAAAATTGAAAAATTAAAATAAAGTGTTTTTACGCAACACCAGAGTCAATGCGTGTCCCATTAAAACAAAATGGGCAGAGACTTTAATCCAGAGCCTTATGGTCTTTGAGGAATTTCACACTGGCAGCGTAGTCTGAAACAGAGTAAATTTCATATGATAAATTGATAATGTGGAAGCCGTAGAGGACCAGGAAGTGCGACGGGGTACCAAACCCGAGCCTACTCACAAGTAGTAGATGTGCGAGTGGCTGCGCTGGAATGGTACCTGTGAATGTAAACTCTACTCCTAATTCAAATCTGCATTTTTCTACCAAGTTAAGTAACCTCCGTGATCGTCTTCGGATGATTAGGACATACTTTTCCACAACACACACGTTTTCTACCAAAAGTGGCAGGAAAATGTTGTGGAACACAAAGAGGCGAGGCTACTTTCTGCACAGAACAGCACCAAAATAATAACAATGTAGTTAAATAGTCACATTGTGTTCTCTATGTGCGTTTGTAATGACACAACACAAGCACATGTGCGCCAGGGTTCAATAGTCAAACTAAAACCAGACCGACACTGTGGGGGAGCGATCACTCAGATTCGGACTACAGCAACTATGTACAGTGTGAAAACCCACTTAGAGCTCAGGTTCTGGGAACTCCGGTCTCAGAGAAGCACGGCTGAGCATTTCCAAAAAAACAAAAAACAAAATTTAAATGTACGACAATCTCTGGAAGTTTTGTATCACGAGAAACCATTACAATGAAACAAAATAAAAGAAGTAAACTTTTAAATAGATTCTGCAGTGCTTAGAACACAGTCACCACTCGGATCAGGCACATACTCGGATCAAATAAATAAATTAAAAAGGAAACGGGACAGAAGAGCAGTACGAATAATGTAATCCTTTCAGTTTCGACGTTTTAAATCAGCGTTATTGTTAAAAGATATATGGGTGGGCGTGTATGGGCAGACTTTAGAGATGCAGAATCATGGCAAAATTATTTGGCATCACAAGAATACAAATATCACGGGCCATAAGTGATTAAATGCACTAAAACAATAAAATAAACAGGCGGTTGCCATTGTTTATCATATGTTGTCCTTCTGGTTAAAAGGCTCTGCTTTGTGTGTAAAACTATACTGTCTAGCTGCTTGCTTAGCTGGAGCTTGCCTTTAATTACAACCTAACTCGAGGCTACGAAAATTATATCAGCATGAGAATGAGATCAAACAACATTTTCCTTTACAACTGCCACATGGCAGCCGGTGCTGTGCATCTAGTTGGACGTTAACCTTCAGTAAACCTTACTGGAGTACCCACAAAGAAAAAAAATATCCTAACATAGCTGATTTCATTGCTGGAAAGTGACCAAATGACTTCACCTTTCACCAAATGATCTAAACTGCAGAGCACTCTGATTTAACAAGATGGTAAGCAGAACAATAAAGAGTGCGATCAGTCTTCTTATGATCTACAAATGGGTCAGGTTTGAAGTTGTAGCCTAAATAAAAGCATGTTTCAATTACTACCTCACTCATCTAAGTTTCATTTCTTGGGAGAGCCTGAAAAACAAACAAAACAAAGACGTTGTAGACTAATGAACACTGAACTAATAAGTGCAGGCGGTGATTGGAAAACAAAGATTGCACAAAACAAAGCAAATGAATGATGGATACACGCATTATTATTCAACGTTCGTTAGGTTCTTTCCGCCAGTTAATCGTTACAGCAAACTCTTCAGCTGGACAAAAGTATTCAAACTGAGAGTAAATATCCTCACACACAGTACTGAATGACAAACAAAGAAAGATCACAACAAGGGCATCATGAAAAATGCATTTGCCTGCCTCGAGCTAAAGATGCTGCAGATGCTCAATAGGGGATCAACATTAATCTTCACCTGGAATGGGGCGAAGAGCCGGTCAGTTTAATGCCCCTCTATTCTTATACGCCGTCTGTATATTCTATTCAGCATGTGTTTACTGAGACGGCACAATCAGAACCAGATTGGATTCGGCATTCATCTAAAACATGATCGGGCCAGAAAACAATCATCATTCTGATCTATTTTTCCTCATCCCTACAAGCCAATTGTCTGGCTTATAGCAATACCGTATTAGAGTCCCCTTTTAAATGCACAGTGATGTTTGTAACATGCTTTTTGTGATTAAATACTTTTGTTGGCATTCATTTAAGTGCACTGACTGATTTTGCAAAGTGCAAAATGAGTGTTGTCGTAAAATAGAGCCAATCATGATCCTGTATGCAAACGCAGACCAGGAAATAAGAGTCTATAAGGGGAGAAACCGCAAACAAGTGTAGAGTTTGGGAGGTTCCTGATTTGCATTCACGTCTAATATGTAATATGAAATTCATTTCCAAGAATTCTCCCTTTAAAAGGCAGTATATGTATGGCAGCGGCGTTCAAAGAAGATTCCTTCTTTTTGGTTGTCACAGTTAAGGGTCTGTCTTTTTTGATGAAGATATATTATTGGCACAGCAGGCAGAAGAGGTCACTGCCGGCAGTCCAGGAGGATGACAGAACTCTTTAATAGTGACAGTAAGGAGGTTGGTTGTAACGTCCGTAATGACCACGTTGGCACACTGTCCAGCCATCTCTGGATGCCAATCCAGATCCTGGTCTTCTTCAGAGGCTTCTTCGGATATAGGAATATCAGGAACTTTGGGCTTTCGGCCACGGAAGTGTTGCCGCTGTCTGGCTCGCTTGTCTGTTCCATGAGGCACAGAGAGATCCAGGATGTGCTCGTTGTCTTCAGACGAGGAAGATAACGAGGAGGAAGAAGAGGAGGAAGAGAACATGGGGGAGGAAGGCATGGCTGACTGAGTCAATTTAGCTTTGGAGTCTGTTAGCTGGGGAGTCGATTTGGCAGCGTGTGAAATTTGAGAGCTGGCCTCAACTGATTGGTGTAGTTGATTGGGGTGGAATTGGGGTAGAGGTGGTGGATTAGGTTCACCGTCCGAGACCTCGGAGCTCGAAGCAGATTGGTGGGGCTCGTCGAGTGCTTCAGACACAGCTGAGGTCTTAATCTTTGAACTTTGAGAAGATGATGGCGATTGATTTGCACCAGGTTTGTGACCACTTTGGTCAACCTTTGGCTTTTCCTCAGAAGGGTCCATTGGGTAAGCCCCAATTGGCTTTCTAAAAACTGAAAATCCAGTGCCGCTCATGGGTTGTTGCAGGCACCTAAAAGACACATCTCCAAACCTCCTACTCTTCCCGATAACTCTGTTCCGAGAGGGAACTTTTGGACGCCCAACATGCGACTGATGACTGGAATTTTGCGTCCTTTTGTTATTGGCTGGTCCAGTCTTGTCCATGACTTTTAGATTTAAGATCACCCGTCCCTTCTTTACTTCACGAGGTTTGACCTTCCGGTTAAGAATACGGACAGTTTCACAGAAAGGGCTGACTGTAGGACGGGAGGAGAAGGGACCAGAAGAACCCATTTGCGTCGCTAAAGGGTCGTGGCGGGGCAAAGGCCGTCGCGCCATCCGATGACATCTGTGAATGTCTTTCTTTAGTTTGGGCTGGGCAGCTCCAGACTGCAGCTTAGCATTCGAGGGAGCGCTGGGATGGTACAAGGGAACAGCTGGAGGTGGAGGTTTGGAGGATGGCTGGGGCCGACTAGGTTTAAACTCGATGACTCTGGGTGAGCTCTCAGCAGCCTGTGCTCGGGACTAAGGAGAAAGATGAAAAGGGTAAATGGGGCAGTTTCCACATCAGATAAACTCAATCTGATTGTAAAACAGATATAATTTACCAACCTTCAAAAGGAGCGTTTTAGGCTTGGGTCCTCTCTTTTTTGGGCCATAAAGTTCTTGTTCTCTCTCTCTGGAGACGAAAAAAATGAGATGATTTGAACACTTTTCATAAGAAAGTCCTCACTTGTATTGTGGAATTGCACATTTTAGTAAAGATTTCTCTAACCTCTCTTCAAATGAAATTAAGTGACAAACACACATGGGGTGGTTTAAATGGTAGAAGTTCTGACTGCAGTTTAGAACTGTATTATGCCATAACAACATAATAGTGCCATTAATAATTAACTGATTTTTTTTAAATCCTCTTCGTCCATCCAAACCGCTACACATAGCAGTTGTCTAATAAGATTCTCACTACGCATCAGTTTTCAACCACAAAACACCCCAACCTCATTGTGGGAGTTGACCTAGTGATTCTGGTGCCATCCACATGCTAAACCACTCAAGTCAACTGCTGTCTTTACTGACAGCTGTTCAAATCTTCTCTTCAGTATTTCTTTTGTACTTCTAGTACGGCTAATATTTGGCTTAATTTAACTTTCTGCTTTATTCCAGTTCATAGCCTTCTGTGAACATTCTTTACAGCCTTTGCACACACAGTGGCCTTCAGAGGTCAGTTCTCTGGCCTTTATGTTTAACCATACACATTTTAAACCTACAATCTGGCAAAATTCAACAAAACTTGACATACAAAACTATATTGTAACACGTAACTTGGTACACATTAGACACTACACTCAACCAGTACCAAAGGCTAGCCGATCAAGCAATACACAGCCTTGTCATAAAGCCGTTTCCTATTCTGACCCTACACATCAATTCAACACTGGTCTACCGGAGCTTGGGGGGAGCCCCGTGGCAGAGTTCAACTGTTTGGAAACATCCTGCAAAAATATTTCATACTATAATCTGACTCATATACACCACTTCAAAAAACCTTGCACTTCCAAAAGCCATAACGGCACTGAGAAAATACTCATCTCTCTTCATGATCACACCGGAGATCTGCGTGAGCAAGAACACCTTGCCCCAATTAACGTTCCTCTACATGATGATTCTGCACTTTCAGTTGCACACAACTGTTTTCGGGTGATGGCAGATTAATGCCACCAGCACTTACAAATTCTCCTATAAATCAACTGCAAACTTCAGTCTGGAGTTGTTATGGCAGTTGTAAGTTCAAGTTCAAGAAGCTTTATCGTTGTTACACCATATACAGGTGATGCAATACACAATGGAACGAAGCGATATATCTCCAGGACCATGATGCTACATATAACACAGTCACACAAAACAGAACAACAAAGAGCTACGTTCAACACAAAGTGCAACAAGTACAGACAGTGCAAAACAAACAGTACCTACAATACGCTACGGGACAGATACATACAACATAGAACATAGAGCCGCCGTTTGTGCAACATGTGGTAATGTACTAAATAATGATAGCAGCATTTAAGGTAAAATAGCAGCATTATTTAGTATATAAAGTGGCTAGTGTAAACAGTAGCAGCATTAAATAGTGGAACAGTAGATGACTAATTAGTTTACTACTAAATTGGCCAGAAAATATGGTGACACTTGTGGACAAAAAAAGGAAGTTTAAAATAAATTTACTAATCCCCAAAATGCATTATGTTACATACTTTTAAGTTATGAATCTGTATATTGCATTTCAAGTATGATCTTTTTGCAAAATGCATAGCCATACTGAAAAACAAACAATATATCAGATATATTGTTTGTTTTTCAGAACGGCTACGCATTATTCTATTTATAGATCATCTATAACTAGAATGCATTAATTTCATGTTTTTCCCAGCAACAATTGAATACATATATTAAAATCACAGAGTGTTACAATAATGCACAAATATGTACACACACAACATAAAGAGATAACACACTAATGCAGTTTGCTTACATGAAAGAGGTGTGTGGTGTCACTCAGTGCATGTTGCACTGTGTGTATACATGTATATATGTGTGTGTGTGCGACGCGCACAATAGATGTGTGTGTGCGTATATATATACACACATACATACACACACACACACAAACAGACACGCGTGTTTAACTACAAAGAGTGAGAATGAAACTCACTTCTGTTCAAAAGCAGCAACGAGGCGGTCATCGAGGATGTTCTCCTCTGGCTCCCAAGTGCTGTACCTACAAACACATAAAAGAGGGAGTTATCATGTAACGTTTGTTTGTTAACACCCGGATAATAATCGATGAACATTTCGGATCACTTACTTTATAGCCCAGCCTTTCCATTTCACCAAATACTCCATGCGTCCCTGAAATGAAAACAAAAGCCCATGGGAAAACACAACAAGGCTAATCAAGTTTATTTGTTCTTCCAGGGGAACGAGCACAAGCCACAATAAAATTAAAAATAGATATATACATAAATATACACATATTCTGAGCACAGACCTCTCGATCTAAGCAGTAAAGTTACAGTTCACAGAGAAGGTTTAAAGACAGCAATCATTTGCAGGGATTTTCCAACAAAGGGCTCATCGAAAGGGCTGTGGTTGGAAATCGACATACAAGTTATGGGACTTAAGCTTATTCTTTGCTTTAAATTAGCCATGGCCCTGTCTCAAGCTCAGGCAGACTGCTCTTTGTCAAAATTAGCAGTCGGGCATTCAAAAAACAGCTGTCTCTGTCTTACACAGCTAACGCTAGCCTCACAGGCAGGCAGGCGCAGGCACACGCGCGCGCGCGTACACACACATCCACAAGAGCTAGCCTGCTGGCTAGCGCTTTCTGCATGACAACATATTGGACAAATTACAAAACATAAGCACAAAACGAAACGTCTAAAGCACTACGAGGAGAACATTTATTAAGTTTGTTGTTTTTCTCTATTAAACAAACCGTAACTGTGTATAAACATGCTTTAAATGAACCGCACCTAAACACGGCATTGTCACTGAAATGAATTCACACAGTATACGAGTGTATGGGGGAAAGAGAGAGAAGGGGGGGAGAGAGAGAGAGAGAGAGGGAGAGAGCAAAGTTTACTCGGAGGCCGCAAACCGCCTCGATATTGAAAACACGCTAACCTTGCGGACGCGCCGCTTCAAGATGGCCTCGGCGGCAAACACGCGGTCCCCCGCCGCTGAAAGCTCCATACTATAGGACAGGAGGCGAAGCTTTGCCCGGTAAGCAGACGGAAAGGAGCCCCGCGGTTATCGGGGAAAACAGAAGCAGCAGACAGCCGCGCGCAACCTGACCAGTGAGAGTGTGTCGACGCCGTCACGTGACTATGAGTAGGGGAATGCTGCAGCTAGGAGACAGCGGTAGGAGGGGCGTAGGGCGGGGAAACTGTCAATCACGTGGGCGCTTAACCAATCGCATTTGATTTGATATGTATTTATGCAAAGATTTATTGATGGAAATTCCTGAATTGCATTGTGAAGGTTTTTAAATGTACACATTTTCCGTGACTGTATATTTCATTCTCAAACCAACAACATGTGATGTGATACCTTTTCAAGGCTTTGAAACTATCAACATTCTAAGAGTTGTATATTATATTCTACTAATCCTTACCTGGCTAGTCTGCTGTTATAGTGGCTTGAAAATATCCTTATATTTGTTTTATTTTCTTTCTTTATGCTAAAATAATCCTTATTTTAGCATTGTCTTGTAAATATGTACATTTGAAAATTATACAGATGTTTCTATACAATATCACAGGAATCATAAATATATGGAATGTATCAGTCACAAAAATTGTATCTATTCATCCACTTTCTTTACTGCTTATCAGGTCACATGAAACCTGGAGTCTATTCCAGGGGACTCATGACACAAGGTAGGGGACACCCAGGATAGGGGGTCAGAGCACAATTGGCACACACACTCCAAAAATGTAGAGCTGCCAATCAGCCTTCAACGCATGCCTTTGGACTTGAGAAGAAACTTTAGTGCCTGGAGAAAGTCCCCTAAAAACCTGGAGAACATGCAAGCATACACACACAGGTCAAAAGGACAGAAACCGTACCAAAACTCTTTTCAATGCTTAGGTAATGTGTGTTTAATTATTTTTTTTTAGATTAGGCCTATCTTCCTATTTGTTGCTGACCGCAAAACCCTTATATAATGTCACTCCATGTTATTCTTATTTCATGAGTTATCGTTTAACAATCACTAAAAGCTGTATTATGTCAGTAGTTATCCATTAATGATCACACACAAACACGTTCAAACACGGGAGGACTTTTATAACATGGGGAGGATAAACTCTTTGTTCCAGGTGGTTAAGTCCACACCCACACCTTGTCTGTCTTCCTCTGTTCAATAATTCACAGCTCAGTGTCAATAGCTCTCTCTCTCTCTCTCTCTCTCTCTCTCTCTCTCTCTCTCTCTCTCTCTCTCTCTCTCTCTCTCTATCTCTCTCT
>JAOUQX010000019.1:12133272-12148253 GCA_028566295.1 Liobagrus marginatus | reverse complement strand
TATAAATGTGTCAGAGGTCTTAAGCCTCGAAATAATAATAAAAATATATTATAATAAACAAATAAATAAATAAATAAATAATAACAAAATATCTCAGCTTGTTATGTCCCTGAAAAACACAACCTCATATCTGTCCTTAAGATTGTTATAGGGGAATCAATATCCATTACAAAGCACTTAAAGTAGTGACTCCTTTCACTGATGTTAACTAAATTTACTTTTTAATATTATAAGATTATACAGCATCTTTTTTTCTATAGAATCAATCCATGAGCACGTAAACCCCACACGCATGCACATTAAAGTATCACATAGTAGTGCATTTTCGTCACACATATTTGGCAACCCTTGTAAGTTAAGTGCACGATTTCTCAGTTCAAGGTTGTTAACAGTACGAATAACTCATTAAATGCATATACTATTAGGGTTGGTATGGTAAATCGTCGGCGTGAATAATTGCCGACATCTGTGAAAATATCCATGAGCACACGCACACAACACAGTGCGCGCGCCTGATTCATCGAAATCACGATTGTTCGATTATGTCGTCCTCATTTATGCTCCATTTAGATATATAATATTAAAATGTTATACACAATAATAAACCATTTTCAACACAAAACAAGACAATAGCTGACTTATTGATGCTAATGTACCAATAAACTATTTGGGTGTGATTTTCATCACACTATTATTATCACATCACATATGCCCTTTTATCTATCTGCTCTGTAGAATGTCATTTTCTCAATAGAGTTCTATATAAGTGTATTGGAGGGGAGGGGGGACTGCTGAAGATGAAGATGGGAAAGCGGAGAGAGAGAGACGGAGAGAGAGAGAGAGAGAGAGAGAGAGAGAGAGAGAGAGAGAGAGAGAGAGAGAGAGAGAGACACACACAAGGAGGAGGTTCACAGAGCAGGAACTGCAGCTCTGCACAAAGATGGCCACACGTCCCTTCAGCTCAAGTACTGGTAAGTGGCTACGTAATAATCATCCTGGATATC
This sequence comes from Liobagrus marginatus, assembly GCA_028566295.1. NCBI lineage: Eukaryota > Metazoa > Chordata > Actinopteri > Siluriformes > Amblycipitidae > Liobagrus > Liobagrus marginatus. The sequence goes on along the minus strand of JAOUQX010000019.1, from coordinate 12,147,249 downwards.
GCATGTCTCTCACACACCTGGCACTGCCTATGTCCGGCATGCTGTTTGTCAGAGGAGGACCATGGTTATGCGATCACTTGTACATTGTAACAGGCTCATCACGTGCTGTGTCCCGCTGGGGAACATGATGACAGATTATTTCCCTTGAGACAACGGTCTGAGTGGAACACATCTACAAAGCTCAAAACATTGTTCATTTACAAAACCTTTGAAACTTCTGCGTCTGTAGTTCAAGATGTTTTTAATTGCGATCGGCAGGTTTAATATCCCTTTATTATTCAGCATTGAACCACATGCAGAGAATGGAGTACTGCTGCAGAGTACGGTAGTCTGCTATACATCTGCATCCAAATATCAGAGACACACTTATGTGCCAGTTGTATAGGAGCATTTGTCATTCGGATTCTGCTTGTTCATGTACATCAGCCCATGAGCCAATAAACAGACGGGAAATGCATTAAATCCTGCAGTCAGTTAATGTTCACATCAACCATCGGATTGGGGAAATAAAACGTAATTTCATAACTTGGATTATGTCAGCATGGATGTTAGACCTACTAGATCGATCACGTTGATTATTTCGGAAATCTCCTGGAACATGATTTCATACAACAAGGTAAAAAGTGTGGGACACTTCTGTAGGTGGAAAAGTTTTTTTGTTTTTGTTTTAAGAGAGCTATGAAATGAAACAAGTCACCAAACGGTTGTAAGATGACAGGAATGGTATGGGAAGTAAAATAGCCACTATTTCTAGCCACGGTGATCAGAAAATCATGTCAAGATGCATAATGCATGACAAAGCCCCTAAAACATTTATGGTTCGGCAAGCTTTCTGTGTGGATGTTGTGCTTGTGTAGGTTTTCCCCGGTTACTCCGGTTTCCTCCCGCCTCCAAAGACATGCGATTGGGCATAGGTGAACTGGCTACTCTAAATTGTCCATAGGAGTGAATGTGTGTGTGAATGGTTGTCTAAGTGTGTTAGACCTGCAATTAACTGCCGATTGTCCAGGGTGTTCCCCACCTCATGAAAACTGAAAAGGATAAGCGGTAGACAATGGATGGTTGGATGAAATGAACTGGAACACCAAAATTTGAGTTATAGGAAATAGCTAATTGGTCTAATAGACAATATAACTTACTAACAACTCGGTCATCCTTTATTTTTGTCTTTATACAGATAAATCTATTTGAATAACACTTGCAGTTGTGACTTGGTTTCTATCAATTCATTTTCACTACTGAACTTGCTTTGTTGTTTCCTTTTCCATGTCTTTTATTAGATTCACTCAGTTTGCCAAAGAGGCATATCCTTTTGCTGGGGTATCGAGGGTCTGGCAAGACCTCATCCTGCATCACCATTACTGGTCAAGAGGAGCTACGGACCAGACCATGCACAAATACGCCTGTTCTCTGCACAAAGACATTGTGTAGCAGTCTCCTTCTTGTGGTGGACACTGCTGGATGGAACGTGGATAATGGAGGTGCCTCAGAGGAAAATCTAGACAGCCAGAACCCCACCGTGGCCCATATCATGCACTTGTGCTTTCCGGGTATCCATGCTGTGCTGCTGGTGGTGCCAATTGGAGAGCCGTTCACCGAACACCACGGGAAGGGCATGGTGGATCGTCTGGAGGCAGCTGGGGCAGATGTGTGGAGGTTCTCTATTGTTTTGTTTACCAGGGCAGACAGACTCTGGGGCAACGGTGTAGAAGAATTTATCACAGAAAGTGGAAAGTCACTTCAGAGACTGGTAGAGAGGTGTGGGAACCGATATCATGCTTTGGACAACACCTGTCGCGAGAACAGCACACAAGTTAACGAGCTTCTGCAAAAAGTGGAAGAGATGGTGCAGGAGAACGATGAATACTTCTTTGCAGTGAATGAGAGAATTGGGACATCATCAAACCATTCGATGTTGCAAGAACAAGTGGGAAAGCGAACAATCACAGGTGATACAGCGATGACATCACCAATGTTTAGATCCCCTCCAAGAGGTGAGTTCTTCTTCCAGTCCTTTGTTTTATGTCTGTCTCACACTGTCCTGCTAAAGAGTCCGTATAATTGGTCTGTCCCTCTTTCTATGTCTTTTTTTCTCAGAGTTGCGCATGCTGTTAGTCGGATGGCAGGGTTCGGGCAAAAGCTCAGCAGGAAACATGATCTTGGGTGAACGCAAGTTTGAATCAGGTTGTCATACCGAAGTGTCTTTGCGCCGTCAGGCTCACGTTAATGGGCGACGTGTGACAATAGTGGACACGCCAGGCTGGGACTGGTTTTCTGTCCACCGCACACCTCGTCATGTCCGAAAGGAAATCAAGCGAGGGCTGGGGCTGCTCTACCCTGGCCCACACGCTCTCCTACTGGTCATTCCTGTCATTTCCAGCCTCACATCCAGGAAGAGACGAGCGCTTGAGCGCCACTTGGAGATGTTTGGTGATGATGCTTTTTTCCACACCACGGTTCTGTTCTCTTGTGGCGACTGGCTGGGTGCCACACCGATTGAGGAGCACCTTCAAAGGGATGATGGGCAATTGTTGAGTCTGATAGCACACTATCTCAACTACCATGTGCTGGATAGCACTAATGCAAAGAAAGGTCAAGAACAGGTGGGCGAGCTTCTGCTTAAAGTGGAAGAAATGGTGGACCAGAATAAAGAACAGCCATTCTTACCTGTCAAATGTGAGTACTCCGGTCGTCAGGAATAATATCTCATTTTACAAAGTAGATAGATTCTTATTAGATAGATGCTGCATAATGGTGCAAAATAAAGAAAAAATAAATAGTGTCTAATGGTGAAAAAAGATCAGTTACTTTTGGATAGATTTGGATTTTCTATGTTTGCAATTACATTTTACAATTTGTTGTAAAGTGGTCAATTATAATTCATATCATCGTGCTTAAATCTGATAGGTTAGAAAATGTTGGTTAACATTTATTTTATTTTATTAAAAAAAATAATAATTCTTGTGGCCTCACCATCACCCACTCATTTTGGGGGCTTACATGAGTTACAGTTTAATATAACACGCTAACTTTGGGTTAGGGTTAGTTACATAATTCCAAAAAAAAGTTAGCTTGTCTGCTAAAAGTTTAATAAAAACAGAATGCAATCATTTGCAAGTCTTATAAACCAATATTCTAATTAGAATAAAACATTATATATATGATATATATACTATTATAAAAAAAATATTAAGTGTTAAAACTGGGAAATGAATCATTTTAAAGAAAAAATGAGGTACCTTCCAATACGATGGCCATTATATAAGGAATAATGTACATCCAGCAGGTTGTTATTGCAGAATAAACTCCGACAGAATGATTAGGTCTTGCATCACTCTGAAGTGGTTTATTCTGCGACAACATCCGGCTGGATGTAAGTTTATCACACACCGACTTGTCTCAATTAAATTAGACACAAAATATTTGATTAGCTCTTACACAAAGCTTAACGAATGACACGTTAAGCATATAAGTCGTACCGGTCAAGATAGTACCGTAGTACACGGATGAGCGGTGTGGTATTCATTTTGGCGGATGTTACCTGGGAATAACATCCCGCTGGATGACGTGATTGACCAATCAGAATCCACAGAGCCATCCCTATGTAATACACATGAATATTATTATTATTATTATTATTATTCAGAACTGGTCTTGAAAAATTACAGTTCAATGGCAATGTTTTGACTAAATGTCATTAAATAGTCTAGTTGGGAAATTCCCACCTAATCTGGCAAGGTAGAGGAGTCACTGCCCATATTTATATTTTTATTTTAAATAGAAGAATAATTGCTTTAATTAATCTGGAAAGAATAATGTGTTTGATTTTGATGCACTGCACCATAGACTGTAACATTTTTCCTTCTATTTTCCAGTGTATGAAGAACAAGACGGCGAGGCATTATGTAAGAAGTGCATTCTGCAGTAAGGAAACCAAATAAACAGTAAAAAAATAGCTAAAAGACAAATATACTATACACACTATATTAAGACTAGATAGAGTTAACGTTCATATTCAGGTTGGAGCTATTGCGCTTTATGAATTTGATTAGCATAACTGCTGAAGTTATTTGGTAATGTACAACAAATGTGATTTCAAAGACAGGGTCAATAAAATGGTCCTAAAGGTTTATGAGGTCCTGCATCACTCTGAAGTGGTTTATTCTGCGACAACATCCGGCTGGATGCAAGTTTATCACACACCGACTTGTCTCAATTAAATTAGACACAAAATATTTGATTAGCTCTTACACAAAGCTTAACGAATGACACGTTAAGCATATAAGTCGTACCGGTCAAGATAGTACCGTAGTACATGGATGAGCGGTGTGGTATTCATTTTGGCGGATGTTACCTGGGAATAACATCCCAGGTAACAACTTTTATGAAGGTACTTGAATAAGGTGGTGAGCGAGGTGCGCTCATGTGGAATTATTTTGAATAATAATATTGGCATTTTTTACTTATCTAAAATGCTTTATTTTTTATACCCCAAGTGTATTTAGGTATAAAAAAAGAAGCATGTTTTGCCAGTTTTATAGACAACATGCTACATTATTACCGGTGTGTTTTACAGTCTTAGTCTCTTAGAAGTCTCAAAATGAATGTTGTGACTTATAAATACTGCACTGTTTGCAATTTCAATTTAAGTGTCATTAGAAAACTTAGTGTTGGAAGATTATGATAATGACAATGTTGCTGCTCTGACAGCTCAGCTTAAACTATATATACGCTGGAGCATTATAATCAACATCAGGGCAATGTGTGTCTCAGAGATTATTACTGTTTGTCTTAATACAGCACAAAATCCAGCACTTCTGTCCCCGTGCCAGACTGAACATGGTTTTACTACTGCATAGTTTGCACGTATTGTTTTAAAAGAAATAAAGTTTATAAAAAAGGGTTTGTTCAAAACATTGGTTTCATATTTTTCCTTTCCGGAAAGCCATTGTAGCACAATGTCAAGTTATACAAATGTGTACCTAAGATTCAGGAGTTGATTCATTCATCAAACTATTTAGATTTAGAGTACAGTATCATTTACTTTTATACACTCAACATTAAATGCTGAATTTAAGTAACGAAATACATAAAATTGTATGATTCTTAAATTCACATTAAATCGTAATCGTGAGAAATTGCAGACATATCTAATCCCCCTCCAAAAGTATTGGAACAGCAAGACATTCAAGTCTAAGGATAAGAATATGAGATGATCGATCAGAGTTCCATCTTCCATTTCCTCATAGCTACACCAGGATTACATCAAATTTAAAACATGGTACATTTTGCTTCTCATCCAATACTTTTCAGGTCATCAAAATGAGAATAAAAAAACCCCCAATGATTTAGCATTTCAGTATTTAGCATAAATGATTTTAGTCGCCTGTTACAGTAGACGAATCCTTCAAACAAATCATGGCTTATTAAGCTTGAAATCAATCATGAGCAGGCAATAGTACATTACTAACAGATTTACTATTTCAAATTTTGATTAAAAAAAAACCTATAATCCACTGTTTGTAAACAAACAAATTGTACACAAAGCTCGTATGATTTAGCATTGATAACCATGGGTCAAAGCAGGGGCAAGCTTTTGAAGACGAAACATTTAGCAGCAAATGAACATTTCCACTCATGAGCCGGAGCTTGGAGAATTCAATTCAAAATTCATTCTTCAGAATGCACAATAACCAAACTTTTTTCAATTGAGCCAGAAACTGCTCATCTAAGAAAACCTGCAAAAAGCATTTTTGTAACGCACTTACTCATGGGCATTGCCAAAAACACTTTCCAAACACAATCATGTGTGCCTACTAACTTAGTTTGCAAGAACACTGATGTAAAGATTCCCTTCTCTTCAAACTGTATCCTCCTATTGACTTCATTTACAGCATATAGTACATTCATGTGCACACACTTGCATCATCCCAAAGACAGCATCAGTCCACGTGTCAGTCACACTGTGGGGGGAGAAATAAAGCACGTAGTTGTTAAAGCCAAGGCGAGATTAGTTAACTGCAGTTCAGTTTATTGAAATCGCAGCAACCTGTTGGTCAAAATGAAAAATTAATTTACGGAGCAAAGTTAAATTCCTATCTTGGTATACCCCGGTTCCAAATGATCTACAGTGTGACTCAAATGTTAAATCAGCGGTTATAGCAGACAATGAGAATTGTGCCATTCTGTGTTCAAAAAAAAAACATTGACACAAAAATATAAGTGCAGATTTAACAATATTCTAGGCATAATTGAAGGCATGTAGAGAAGGATGTTTGTAAATTGAATCAGAGAGTAAGCCCATGTTATATGTCTAAAAAATTATATACATTGAACAAATTACGCCCAGATCAATTACCACTCAGGCTTATGTCTATTTTTTCCTCATGAACAAAATACACCCATATCAATTACCACTCAGGCTTATGTCTATTTTTCTCACAGGCAGATGGGTAATGGGCCACAACTCAAAACTAATTAATATACAAAAATGTAGTCATTTGTTTTTTGCCATGCTATGTGAAAAGCAATGAGGCCCTGAGAATCTCTGTCTTTTCTCTGGCTGACTGTATTCGTGGTCCGGCCCTGAAGCGGTGTTACTTTGCCTCCCCACAGTCAGCCGTCGTCTCCCGCCAAGCTTTGGCTTCCTTCTGGTCCCTGCTGCAGCCTGTGCAGTCATGACAAGTCCAGCAAACTGTGAACCCCTCCGCATAGTTTTAGCCCTTTTCTTCATAAGGAGACAGCTGTAACGACCAAATGCGTGCATAGCTGACGCTAGCTTCACAGGGTTGTGCTGGACACGTTCAATCCCCTTGATAAAGTCCTCAGTAGCAGACCACACACTCGGCTGTTTTTCAATGATGTCGCACAGATCAGACAGGCACGATTTTAGCTTGTCGGTAGGATTGTCCTCCTCTGAAACTAAACAAGAAAATGCTTTGAATAACAGAAACAAATCAATTTAAACACCATCCATACTTGTTTAGATAGCTCACTTTCTGTGGTGACAATCTCGTGCTCCATGATGCAAGTCTGTCCTTCCGTATCAATTGCTACCCAGGTTGGAGTTGTATCTTGGATGGGAAGAATGGAGGAAGATGGACTGGTTTCTCTCTGAGACTTAGAAACTTGGTGGTACAGTCTATAAAACGAGAATGAACACGCAGTCATATACCAAACATGCAATGTTCTACTGCAACTGTATGAACAATTAGAGCAATACAAAGTAGTGACAAATGTTAACATTAAACATCAAATCACATGAGCAGCTACCTGCATTTATAAAGCTTATACAATTACGACCTACAGTCAAATATAAGGCAATATTATTATATGCAATCTATTATTAAACAGTTTTGATGATTTGGTCTTTAGACTAACTCCTATTTTTAGCTGGAAGATCATTCATTACAAGCTCAAAACATTTACCTGTAACAGAACTGAATGTCAGGGCAGATAGATCTGTCTGCTGATGCATATGCATAATCCTCGCCAAGTTCAAGCTGGAGATCATATTTTAAAACATCCAGCGCTGTAGATGGTGAATGACCAGCTTCAAAAAGCTTCTTTAGCTTCTGTATGGCTTCAGGTCCAACGTCCTTGTATCTTAATGCATCCGGTACGTGCAAGTTATGATTGTGCTCATTGGTGACGTGCACGAGAGTCGGGAAAGTCGGCATATGAGGATCCGTGCTCCTGAACAGACACGAAAATAAAAATGAATCATAATGTACAGCCCCAACAACGATACTTAGAATTTAACACTGGTATACATACCGACACTGCCTTCCGTTCCTTCCTTGTGGGCGATGTAGGGTTATGCTCATCTTCGCAGGGCAGTTTGTGTTTTTGGTCCGTCTCCCAGATGGTTCCATCGTGTTTCTTGGTTTTGTGTTGTGGTGGCATCTGTAGTCCACCTGGGTAAAACATTTGTAACATTAACAGTTAAGAGTTTGTTACATCCAGACAACCATATTCAAAGATGATCCTGTCGTTTAGATGTGAATACTTTTAAGTGAACATGCAATCCAGTGTGCAGCGCAATTAACTGGTTGCCAGGTTTATCCCAGTCCTATATGCTGACATGTGCCAACTGCCTCAGCATTTACGACCCAGTAATTTTACCAACATTATTATGCAAGGCAAACCAACCTTAAAAATAACTCTCTGTCCCTTAGGTGGTCTGGTTCGATCAATCCGCCAGGTGATGGTGGAGTCTTTCACCCACTGTTGCACGTCTTCAATAGTTGATATAGCCATTCTCAGGGTGGCAGAGAAATCTACATGGTCCTGAGTCTGCCGTATGGTCTTGTAGTCACAGATGTGATATTCATGATTACACGGAAGCCACTCCTGATGAAGACAATTGTGTCAGCTACTTAACTCCAACACTTCAGTCAAGCTTTCAGTAGAGCTTTTCAAAAACACCAAATTATTCTAAAAGCAGGACTTACTTTTAATGCTGGATACAGCAAGAAGTTAATGTCCGGATTGACGCAGTGAAAACGCTCCTTATTTGAAATACGAGGTTTAAGCTTGCCTGAGGTCGGGTGTTGGCGTTCCAGCCTGTGTAAGATAAACAAGGATTCTTACAGATAACTAAGACCACTATGGCACACAATGAGCAAACTGATACTCTTGATTTGCAATCTGCAGGAAATATGCCACACTGAAATGCAAAAAATATTTACCGTATTGTCCTTATGTCACTTTGTAGTTTTAGTAGCAATCCTAAACTGCTTTGCAGTAATTAGTTAAAACAAAAAGTAAGATAAAGAAACAACAAGAAAAAATAATTTTCTTCAAGAGCGAACTCTTGTGCGATGCAATGGAGGTTCTGCTTCTCAGTATGGCAAGTCATCATCCCACAATACGTTCTCCAAAGTAATGTGGAATGACATCTATCTGCATATCTGGAATCCGACCAGAACACTAAGACACCCCATCCTGTCTTATCAAGGGAACGTGCTCAAACAGTGTACATGTATGTATGACGTGTTAGCAGTAAATAGTTTGTGTTTTAAAGCAAAAATGCTGGTTGTTGCTTTCAGTGTGGTCTATTAAAACAAATACAGAAAGGCATTACAGTAATGAAAGGTCTCGCCAAGAGAACGTTAGAATCTTGCTGGTTCGCTGACCATTTTGACTGAACTGCAGTCTTCAGGCTCGTGTACTGTGGCGATGGCGGCCATGAAGGAGACAACACACACTTCATCCTAATACTGTCTCTGAAAAGCCCATCCAAAAGTTTCTCTGTTTAAGTCACAAAGCCAACTAATGTTACAACAAAAAAGGAAAGTCATGTGAAACATCATAAACCGTTAAGTATACGTAATGGCAGATAAAAAGGAAGTCAAAACTTCTGAAAAAGGAGTCAGAACAGAAGCGCGGGCGAACAGCGCTAACCGAGCTAGCTTGCTAACCTGTGACGTTACAAAGCCTTTAGTTTAAAAACTTATTATTAAAACATTTTAGACATTGAATCCCGCTAAATGTATGAGACAATGTATGGTAATAAAAACACATGCCTGTTAGTAAATGTACTAGTTATTTGTGTGCAACTCGAGTAAATATACACGGCTAGCAAGACTGCTAGCTAACCATGGCCTACTATTGGGCTAGATAAAATTAAAACATCCAAACTATTATTTTAAAGTCGGAAAAACACAAAGCAAGGCAAATTATTAAATTAGCCAATGAAGAATACTTACACCATGTTGCTGTATATATACAACGCGCTAGTGTTATCCGTTGTTGCTCTCGGTTAAAGTTTGCTTTTCTTAGTTAGCTTAAGCTCAAAACATTCACACGGTCATTTCCCCTGGCAGCCTACAGAACAGTTACCGCCAGTGTAACGAAAATAGATGACGCTGTGAAAAGTTAAAGCGTTACCATACCCCGCATGCGCAGAGATTTGAGCAAGCGCTGTGCATACACAGGTAATCTCGCGCAATCTCGAATAAAATGTTGAGACGCTCGCGATATATTTTAAAACGATTCAGTAGGTGGGTGAAACTTCTGAAACTGCTGAAAGATTTATCAAATTAGAATACGCCGAATTATGAGAGCTGACTGAAGGGCTACAGTAGCTCAAATATTTGCTTTTTTTATTTCATGTTTTATTACAAAACATATTGTGATGGATTGTCAACTTTAGACCACACCAGATTCTGTTCCCGTTATCCAAGAACAAATTAAATGTTACGCCGGATACGAGTTCAATGAACCTCTAAAGTTAAAGATCGAAGAGAAGAGCCAGAGGATATACAATGCAAATAAAGCTAATTAAAATCGTCTTTATATCCTTCTTTTAATGTGCCGGGCACGTAATGTTCCTCGCTCCTACTTGTATTGATGTGTACATATGTAAATATCGTATATACAACACTGCCCTCTTATGGTCTAACCGTGTCACTACAGCAAATACGCTTTCTTGTTTTAAAACCTGTACTGTATAAATGTTAGAATAAATGGAATATTAATTAAAGCTCTTAGGTTAAAGAAATGATTTGTCAGATTTACTCAACGATTAATCAAAATATGTATGTATTATATTCTCTAGCTAGATAATCTTTTTATTACTCCAAAAGCAAATCATTCAAATGTACAAATGCAATTTTTTACATACACATAAAGTAATACAGCCATCTTTTCATTCCCATATTGTCACTATTCACACTCAAAAAATGTAGTTACATAATACAAATGAAATCCAAATTAGGCAAAAAATGTCAGAAACTCTTCCAGGCGATCATAATGATCATAATGCCATATTGTCTGTTTATTTTTTGTTTATTTATAAGTCTTATCCTGTTCAGGGTCGTGGGGGCGCTGTAGCCTATCGCAGCTATTTTAGGGCGTGAGGCCGGGTACCACCCTGGACAATTGGCAGTTAATCTCAGGGCTAACACTTAGAGACACACAACCGTTCACATTCACCTATGCCCAATCGCATGTGTCCATGACCTTCTTGCTGTGAGGCAGGAGTGCTAATCACTCTGCCACCGTACTGCCCCTATTGTATATGTAAATGAAAATAAAAGTGTGTGTGTCTGAGACAGGGAGAGAAAGAATGATTTCGAGAGGAAGATTGCAAATGAACACAACATACTGGATTTTTTTTATTAAACATTATATTAAAACATTTTCCTTTGAATAGTAATTTACAATGGTAATATTTTTAAAATTAGAATTTGCTGTAAAACATGTTTACAATATAATTCAACCATATGAGGAATTCAGTCTAATTCTCCTAGGATAGTTAAGTAAACAAATTTAAAACACATTCAGCAAAGTGACAGGTGATGTACAGGAGAGGAGGAAGTGTAACTCTGATCATAAGGCACTGAGGGTATTATACATGGACTTTAAAAAAAATTTGTGGTTAAAAAAAAAACCCCAACAAAACAAGGAAAACACACATAATAGGAGATCTATAAATGGATGTAATGACACGGTGCAAACTGCGTATTTCTCTTTGCCTACTTGTGTGCACTGACTCAATTGTAAATACTCCACTCCGTAGTATTAATGACCCGAAATCACAAATTCAGTCAGAAATGTGAGAATGAACCCAATTATTAGTTCTTGTTCAGTAAACTCATAGCAATTTATTTCTAGCTGCTGGCTTGTACTACTTGAATCGCAACACCACAGAATAAAAAAACAACCACCCAAAAATATACAGCATACAAAATCCAAACATAGTGCTTTCAACAATAAAACCGAATGACCATGACGCAGGACATACTCAAAAAGGAAGTAGCCAGCTTTCTTTGGTGGAACAGCATTAGGGTCAGATTATTTCAAAACAGCCTTAGCACCATCAGGCATGTTTTCAGATGCAATGATGCTGAAGTTTAGGATTTTTTTTTTAAAAACTCGTACTAGTTTATTGGACAATACATAAAAAAACCCATTTTATCCACTCCAGAAAAATGCAATCAGAACTAAGAAGATGTTACCAGAGAACTCTAACAGTAACATGTTTTTGCTTAATTTATTTGATGCCTAAGCTAATGCAGCCTTCAATAACTGGCGAATTTATTTGTGCATTAAGATACACAGATTGCCATTCCAGCACTCAATTTCCCGTGCTCTGATTCCCATTGCAAGCATCTTGGTTGGGGAACAATTCCGGGTTTTCAGCTAAAGTTGCCCGGATGCGTTTTTTCTCCTTGAAGCGGCCCGAGTGAGAGACTTTAACGGTTCGTCCTTTTGTGGCTGTTTTGTCCACAATGCGCTCCAGGCGAGCATTGAACTGGCTATCGTCGGCCGTCCCATCTGCACTGCCGGTCCCGGGTACTGTCTCAGCGTTATTACTGTACTCCGCCGGCACCTCATACACCTCCTTGGCCTCGGATTTCTTCTTGCGGCGGAAGGTCAGCTTCCACCAGGCAGGGGCTGGCTCAGCTGTAGCCATGGCCAAGGAGCAATGAGCCCTGTGGGGAAGAAGAGAATGTGAAGTAATGGAGAAAGAAAGAGGAAGTCATCGATGCTTTTGTTTTTCTCTACAAGTATTAATGGATAAAATAAATCATATGATAGCTTCTCAGGTACAAGGGCGCTGGAGTTTATCCCAGATAATTTAGTGTGTGAGTTAGGGCGGGGTACACAATGGACAATCGGCAGCTAATCGCAGGACTAACACTTGGAGACAGACCATTCACACACACATTCGCTCCTATGGACAATTTAGAGTAGATAATTCACCTATGCCCAATCGCATGTGTTTGGAGGCGGGAGGAAACCGGAATGCCAAGGTGAAAACCCATGCGATCACCCTGGGCCCTCGGCATTGATCGAACTGATGACCTTCTTGCTGTAAGGCGGGAGTGCTAACCACTCTGCCACCGTACCGCCAGAGTGAAGATGCAAAACAATAAGATGTTCACAATATGATCAAAATGAACAATGTTGTGGTTTCTTGGGCATAAACATGGCATTAGATCTACAGCTCAGGTGTGAAAAAAAAAAAAAAAGGAGACACTGTTTACAAATCCTGCTTTCTATTCGTCCTTGTAAATAAAATGGTGTTTCATGGCCAGCATTTGCATACTGGCACATGATAGGGTCAAGGTCAGGTGTTTTATGATGCGAAAACAATTGCTCTTTACAAATTGAACCGATTCCTAGCAATGTTTTTCGGCAGCTGCAGCAGCGGCAATATGTGTAGTCACGTCAGTCCCCCTAAATACCGTAATTAAATAGCGATCCATTTCATTAAGCTCGGCCAAACCTCTATTTACTCGGATCTATAAGTTTATCAGAGCGTACACAGTTACTCTTTTGACTGAGTTTTGTACGTTGCCTTGTGATGTAGCATGAGTCTTATTTGATGTTCGACTTGTTCTGTGTTGTTTGACAGGAGAGATGAGATCATTGAAAAAAATATATGCGGGATGATTTACATTGGCAGTCATACAGTAGCAGGAGTGATACAAAGCAGTATGTCTAAAACTGATGCAATTACAAAGGCGTAAATTCTTTATCCTTTCATACTACTGGCAATTCTGATTCATTTATGAGTGCAAAGCTGAAAGCAGCTAGTGTTTCTGGAAGCTGTAACGAGACAGTGGTGGCGTGCAATGCAGTCACGTGTAAGACGAGATCCCGGCGGCTGAGGCTTATGTGGGTGACGGTGCTGTTAAATTTTTGATTGCAATTCAATCGGTGCCATATGGCACAGCTACGCTATCGGGACATCTCTAGTTACACCATTCAAAATTTATAGCTACATGCTAAAGCCTAGCGACACGCTATCAGAATGCTGAATGTAGCCATGGAACAGAATTGTTACTATTATATGTGCTCGATGGACTGAATTTCTGTATCTCGCGTCCTTTACCCGAGTATTTATATTAATAAAGCCCAAGCCCAAGCCCAAGCTCACTGTGGGGGTGTGGTGGCTCAATGGTATAAGGCTCTGGGTCAGTGATCAGAGGGTCAGGGGTTCAAGCCTCGCACCAGGCAAGCTAC
>JAOUQX010000019.1:12116057-12129023 GCA_028566295.1 Liobagrus marginatus | reverse complement strand
CACACACTCACACACACACACACACACACACACACACACACACACACACACACACACACACACAAACACACACACACTCCTACCCTACCCCTACTCCTAAACCTACACATTACACATAACATTCTGCATTTTTACACTTTATAAAATAAAGTATAAATAAAACATTAATTAGAATGTTTTTAACATTTTTAAAAATGTATTTTACTTATGGAGACTCATGAAATGTTCCCATAAAACATGCTCACATCATAATACCAGTGTAATACCCATGGTATTATACACATTTCATGCCATGAAATAAATTTATGAAAACAAGTTTACACACACACACACACACACACGCACGCACGCACGCACGCACGCACACACACACACACACACATATTATCATAGACAGCAAGGCCTAGGCCACTCCTCCCGCTAGTGCTGGAGTAAATAAGGTCAGTGAGAAAACAGAACAAAACAATAACTAAATGAGTCACATCTGTACCTGAATCTACACTCAGTAAGTCTGTTCCATCTGCACAGTGGCATTTAATTTAATTAATCGGACATATACACAAGTGCAGGACTGCGGCACACAGTCCACATACTTAACCACATTGAATTAACAAAGAACTATACTGACTAAATCAGCTCCATCTGTTCTTACCACCCCACTGATTATATTTCCTAAATCCAATATAGAGACCATATTTGATCAATTATGTACTCTTCATACAAAGTTCTTAAGTCTGTCCAGCAGAGGGCAGTCTCTCTTTCACATGCCACCTGCCAAACACACAGAGATGAAGCTCCCAGTGCTGGCACACATTTCTGGCAGGAGTACATATGGGGTAAAATTGGTCAGTATCCAGTGACCCGGCTAGTACCTGTGGTCACAGTAAAGTCGTTAAGCAGTGGGTCGTCTCTGTTGTAGTTCAACTTTGGAGAGCAGGTGGCTACCAGACCACTGAGGTCACTAAATGCCATGCACTGGCCAACATCATGGCCAAAATCAGTCATATAAAGCATGATTAGTGTAATAAAAAGAATGAAAAGTGGTTCAACAAATAACACGTGACTTCTGTAGGAGTAGGAGTGTGTGAGTATCTTAGTACAAAAAGATAACCGATATTCAGATATAGACTCACATTTAGGAAACATTTATATCCATCAACTTCTGCACTAGACATTTAAACTGAATTCTGAATTACTTGGAAGTTAGTTTGGATATGTCAGATGAATAAGTGGAACGGAAAACTAGGTCTACAAGGTTCCATCAGCTATCTGTCTGATTTGCACAGCCAGCCACAGCCTGAAGGTGGTTTGACCACTGAGGCTTGGCGTTCGGCTTCTGGCCAGGAAAAGAACAAGGTGGGGAAATGTGGCATATAAAACGTGTTAATCACGTTTTGGCATATTACACTTTTTGGAAATGAAATGAGAAATGATTTAGCTATTCAGGCCATTAGCACTATTAGCACAAGTGCAGCCATTGTCAGGGTTTGTATGCCACCTTGTGGCTACATTGAGCTGTACACTTTGGAAAAGTTTTCCATCTCTTGGATGAAAAACAAGTTGGCCTCTTGACATGATGTCCTCTTCAGCCACAAGGTGGCATTTATATCTACAGAGGAAAATGGTCAGGGTCTCAACTGACAGCTGTTTATTGCATGTCTTTTTACTCTAAACTTGTTTTTACACCATCTTTCTTCCGGACTAAAAAAATGCCCCACACACCATCTATGATCGTCTTTGTAACTGAATGCGACAAAGGAGGGACTGACAGCGGTGGTGTCCATCAATCAACACTTCTCATTGTCAGACACTCAAACTCTCTCCATCACCTTTCTTTTAAACATCGACTTCAAAAATGCTTAAGAATTGAATCTTGCTTGCATGTCCTTCAGCACAATATCATATGGTCAAAGAAGGAGGGGAACTTACTATATTCCACTCTGTGAGGCTCTGCTTTAAACCTCTCACCGCTTATGTTTGTTCCGGTCAATCTGTCAAACTGAAATCCAATACATCTCTGTTCAGGTGTTTTGCCATGGTGGACAAAGTTTCCATCCCTTAAATTCACAACAATACCGTATACCGAGATGGAGATGGGAAAAAATAGAAATCAGAAATATTCCGGTTAATTATTAATATTAATATGCTAACTAGATGGGCTATTGGGCTTAAAATAGCATGTCTGAGATTTATACATTTCACAAATGTATCTTTTTCACTTTTATAATACTGCAATATAAAATAACAAACAATATTTTTTCTAACAGTTTTGCATGTTATTTTCCACTGATGATGCTTCAGCATCTTTCATTCATTCATTCATCCATTAATTCATTCATTGTCTCATCCTGTTCAGAGTAGCGGGGGGCGTTGGAGCCTATCCCAGAAAATTGGACAATCGGCATTTAATTGAAGGGCTAACACTTAGAGACAGACAATTATTCACACTCACAT
Organism: Liobagrus marginatus; assembly: GCA_028566295.1. Taxonomy (NCBI): domain Eukaryota; kingdom Metazoa; phylum Chordata; class Actinopteri; order Siluriformes; family Amblycipitidae; genus Liobagrus; species Liobagrus marginatus. Next base: position 12,126,569 of record JAOUQX010000019.1, on the reverse strand, counting down.
TCACTCCTATGGAAAATTGAGAGTAGCCAATTCACCTATGCCCAATCGCATGTGTTAGGAGGTGGGAGGAAACTGGAGTACCCTGGGAAAACCCATGCAATCACAGAGAGAATATGCAAACTTCACACAGAAACACCCTGGGTGGGAATCGAACCCATGACCTTCTTGCTGTAAGGCAGGAGTGCTAACCACCGTGCAGCCTCTCAATTAGCTTATTTATTTATTTATTTATTTATTTATTTATAGCTTAAGAAAATGTTTATGAAAATGCACAAAATGAGGCTAGGAACAGGGCTAGTGATTATAACTCCCTTTAGCTCGCCTATGGAATTACCTAAAAAAAAATCTGGCAACATCAGAACGGGTCCTGTTCTGTACCTATATGTACCTATATATGTCCCAATAACGGGTCACATAAGTATCGCGATATCGATGTATCGATAATGGTTTAAATTTACTGAGCGTATACTGTGATAAATGCAGCCGCACACGTTTTAATAATGAACTCAGCTAATAGTGTTATTGTTTTGTGTTCACGTTTATTGAATGAAGCAAGCCACTCATTCTTTTCAGCACCAAAAGCTGATGCTGATTGAGGATCCAAACCTGATTCATTATTTGTGGTTTTGTAATAATGTGCATTGGCATGGAGAACATCCACAGCACTTATGGTTCTCCACAAGTGTCGAAATGAAATGATATAACAAATGCTGAATACCCACGGCTGATCTTTGTCTCATGATGTGCACTGTAAAGTGTCTATTTATACGTTAATACAAATAACCTTACAAATATAATACTGTATACACAAAAGAAGTGTGATAGAAAAAAAAACAAAGTGTTATAAGTGTTATAAAGCATATAGTGCTGGATTGGATTTAGTGCTTTCCGATAGCTAATATATTTAACACTTTTATTATAATAAGAACTTCCTAATAAATAAGACTGAAAATGGATAAAGATATAGTCTCCACTGCTGTAACTAATTTGGAATTATAAAATATTTGCTTTGTTGCTTGAACCCCTGGAGTTTCATGGACCCCACTTTGATAAACACAACCAAATTTTCTTAAGGTGCACCATAATTACCTTTTCAAGGTAAAAAAAATATATAAATAAAAGAAAAAAAAAGATTACCACCTCTGAGACGTAAAAAGGGTACCTTTATTTAGAGTGGGTAGGTAACTTATACTATATACTAGACTATTAGCCTGTGAGTGAGTGCAGAGACTTTAGTACAGGAATAAAGAGTAGGCTAATTAAAGGCAACGCTCTGCCTGGTTATTTATTGTCCTAAAGTTTTCTGTTGTTTCATGGAACTTACTAAATCGCCCGGACCGCACCTCAGGCTCATTTCACGAGATCTGCCTCCTGAAAAGGGTTAAAGCCGAACGGCAGCCATCACTTTAATCATAATCAACTCGCCTAAAGAGGAGTAATGGACGGCGCGCGCTCTGCTCCGCCCCAGATTAGAGGCTCATTTGCATAACGCCTTTCTTCACGCGCTTCTCCCGGACTCAGGCAGGCGTGGCCCGCGGGCCGCCGTGACTAATGGCCGCTCGCGCAGAGCTCAGTCCGCGCGCCACACGGTTCGGCGCGAGAGGCACTGATTGATGGCCTGACGGGGGAAATAGTGCAGAACTTTTTTTGTTAATAGGAGTGCAAGAGGTGTTTAAAAACTGGCGTAATGGTGAAATATGAAGCCGTAAAAAAACGGTAGAGGAGGAGAGGGCAAGCAAGAAGGGCTAGGAGACGTGTGTGTGTGTGTGTGTGTATGAGAGAGTGAGGGAGAGAGAGAGAGAGAGAGCGGGAAACGTTTGAGGACACGGAAATGCAGATTTTATTTGACCAAAAAAGTTTCTTTTGATTATTTAGGTTAAGTTCAGTGTTTGCTATAAGCAGAGCACTAAATACTCTCTTAGGGCAAAAAATTCTCTTAAACCTTATCTTGTCCCTGAGGTGGTCCATATTTAACTTTTGTTCCTTTCATATGTATTTATCAATTGAGAGTTGATATGACTGATATCAAATGCATTTTAAAATATTTAAGAAACACATTTGGATAAATAATTAGCTTATGTACACCCTTAAAGACATATACTAAATGACCAAAAGGTAGATGCTTTAGGGTGCTACCCCAACAAAAGGGAAAATGGAGTCTTTTAATTATATCAGTGGGAGAGTGGCACAAAGATAGTAAGACAAATGTGTGTGTGCTTGCGTGCATGTGTGTGTGTGTGTGTGTGTGAGACAGGTAGAAAAGAGGGCACCAAGGAGTGTATTGTGAGTGACGTACTCTCCTACCTTCGGCATGATGCTATGTTTCAATCTCAGCCGAATCTGCACTTTCACACGTTCCGTCAAGCGTGATCATTTTCATTGTCACCATCACCATCTTTGCCATTTATTTTTACACAGTCAACTATAGGCTTAATGTCCAGAGATGAATCCACCTGAGTTATCGGCCATTCTTAGCAGATCCTTGTTTCTGAGTTATACAAGGTGTTTTCTGGAAATATCTTTTACATTATTCCAGAAATAAACATCTAATATTAAAGGGTGACTAAAACAGTCCTCAGGGGTTCGTAGACTGAGATAGGCTTGTGCTTCCCGAATGAGCTGCAGTTCTTATAGGCATGCATATTTGCCCCTGTGATTGCTAATTATAACCCTTCATGTAAGCCTTGGTCAGCAATGCTGCGCTATTCATCGCAAAAAATATGCACGCCAATTTAATTCACAATAGAAACACACAGAAGAGCATAGAAAACCAGGATGCCATTACTTTGACTTAGTAGGATTCTAATGAATGTGATTTCTGTATCGGTTTTATGAGCCTTTAATATTTATGGTCGTATTAAGTCCATTTCAAGTCATTTGAAAGCAATTTAAGGGAAAAAATCATCTATAGAGTAAAATGTACCATCACCACACAGCCTTTATTATATAATTTCTCTGACATTTACCATAAATGCACCCTGCGTACTGCAGTGACTCCCACATGCATTCGCCTGCTCCCCCACTTCCTTCGCCCACCTCCACTTACACGCCGCTAGCACGATGTCCGTGTACTGTACGTCCCTCGAGTGCACTTGAGTGTGTTTGTATGCAGATGAGTGTGTAATAAGGCGGAATAATGAATTCATTACATGCTATCTGACACCATTACCATAATAATGCCAAACACATACATCAGCGCGCCTTCAGCTGCACACCCTACCTCGCTTAGCTGGACACATGAATCATGTGACACACCAGACCAGAACGAAACCCACAGAGGGATAGTCGTACCTCATCTTACACTTTCGGGTGTAATGGACAGAGGTTTGGGTGAAGCAGTTTCATTCTTACTGGGTTGCTGAGTTTTTTCCTGAAGATTTTTTTTGAATTTAGAGGGTTTGCAATATCTATATGTATGGCATTTGACCATTATAAAGCATAAAGAAGTATGGTGTGTAAATATAATGCGTCGGGTGAGCAACAAAATGGGAAAGGCTCATTTTTTAATTTCAATTACTGCTCATTTCTTTGCATTGTAAAGAAATATGCATTCCTGGTGTATCATATTAGTATATTTACAAACCAACTGAAAGCCCAATAAACTCTACTGACGAACCGTAACTGGATAACAACAGTGTGGACCGCACACACACACACACACACACACACACACACACACACCGCCGACATGATCCGTACTACATAAGCCTCAGTGGGAACATTCATACGGCGAGATAGATAGGAGACATTAGGCGGACGAATGGTGTAGACTTTTCCGTGCCCCTCATCTTCCGTCAGTGCCGTTTAATAATTTGCTCACAAAGTGACAGGGTTAACGTCCTATCTGCGGTAGGCCTATCTCCTGTAAGTGGCCAAGATCTATTACAGCTATGAAAACACGGTATCACTCATTTATATTAAAACCCGTGTCATTGGCTGCTGAACAATGCGTAGGCTAATGCTTAACTCCCTTCCCATACCGGTAGGGCACGCTGGTGCAAAAAAAAAAGTATTGTAAGAAATGATGCAAATACACTACATTTTGTAAACAATCATTTCAATTTAGTCAGCTAGAAGATGAACTAAGGGTGCAGTTGATTGGTTAAGATTCACACAGCACTCCAGCGTGAGAAATTGAGATAAATAAAGTGAAATATATGAGAATGACGCATGATGTTTGTCTGCGTTCTGTGTGTGTCATGCAAACCGTCTAGTAGAATTGATTTGCTTTAAAAATACTGCAAGAAGACTATGCTAACTGAGGGATGTGATGGATGTCAGAAATGATGTTTACAGTGTTACTCCAAATTATTCTTCGGAGGCGTTGAGTCTAACAAGTAGAACTCTTAGAGCAAAGTTCACATATAACATTCATCCATCCATTGTGTAGCGCTTATATTTTTCAGGGTTGCTGGAGTCTATCCCAGCTAACTTAAACGTGAGGCAGTGTACACTCTGGACAATCGGCAGTTAATCGCACTTAGAGACAGACAACCATTCACACACACATATATACACTCCTATGGACAATTTGGAGGCAGGAAGAAACCGCAAGCACACATGGGGAGAACATGTAAACTCCACACAGAAAGACCCTGGGTGGGAATTGAACCCATGTGCCCATGACCTTCTTGCTGTGAAGTAGGCATTGCCACCACATTGCCACCACTTTGCCACCATGCCCACATAACATATATACTTTTAAGATACTTCTTCCTAAGCTACTATTTGACACGTTTTCCATTTTTGCGTTTGTTTGCCACATTTTCCCATGTGATTTCACCCAAGAATAATTTACCTTTACATGGATGATATGTGGTTTAATTTATTATTATATTTACACGGAGTCACAAACATTGCTCACATAATCACATGAAAATTATGCAAACATGTGGGAGTCAGTCGGAGTGATGTTCCATCATGACTGGAGATCTGAAATCTCCTGCCAGTGGCTCGGAAATGAAGTCAAGTGATACACTAACAGCTGTCTTCATTAATATGACTAATTAAAATGCAGCATCCCTTATGGCTTGGTTACGAGATGTGATTGAATATGACAGTGATCAAATTGTCGACAAAAGTTTTTTTTTCCAGTCATGCACTCACACACACCATCACACAGAAGACTGATCTGTGTTCCGTCACACACATACACATACAGACTCAACTCCTGGAAACGGCTTCAGCCCAAACTTACATCCTGTCTCCAATCATCTAGGAGTCATGTTTCTGCTTCCAGTTACCAGAACCCTGCCAATCAATGATTTTCAAATCCCTCTGTGAGGGTGTCTGTGTGTGTGTGTGTGTGTGTGTGTGTGTGTGTGTGTGTGTGTGTGTGTGTGTGTGTGTGTGATGTTAAGGAAGTAAGAGACATAGCACACATGGCCTCCTGACCTGGAACTTCCATTTATTACACACGTGAAGTCAAATTGACCGTTGTAAAGTCTGTGTGAAAGTCCAGGCCAGAACCAAGCCAACCAGTGACACAGCCCAGAACTGAAAGAGTATGTATGATTTATACAAGACAAATAAATTTCTGACAGATCGAGGTGGTCAGCCAGAACAGGAACTTGGGCTTTCTTTAATCATGAGAGTGCTATTTTTTATTTGTGTATTGCTGGTCAAACTATAAGCTAAAAACTCATATTATCTATGCTGTGATGTGTTTTAACTTTAGTTTGAGCTTAAATTGTTTATTCAAATAAAGTAGTATACCTATGGCTACGAAGACGTTTTGCTTCATATACCTGACCTGTCTCTAAGCTTGACCACCTTGATTACCTTAGCTACATTTAATATTTGTATTAATTACATGTATTTTAATTGTTATGTTGATTGCATAACAATGTCACAGTGGTGCAATCATTCTAAAATCCTAAAGCTTTATGCCATATTGGATCATTTCCCAAGTATGTCCTGTTTACCATCTTGTTTCTCAAATAGCCACCGAAGTTTGACCAGAATTATTTTTAGTTTAGGAAGATTTCCACTTCGTCCTTTGTTAGAAGTTTCTACTTTACATTCAGTATTGCGTAACGTCTGCAAAAACAAGTTCCTTTTATCACTTACATTGTAGCAGCTTTAAAGCAGTTGTTCTCTTACCCGCCTTTCTTTTTCTCTTCCTTGATATCAAAAAAGAATACAAAAACAGATTTTCACGTTACGTCACACCACCAAGAAACCTAAAAATGTAAACTTTTCCTTTGCACTGACCAGTACAACCAGTACAATGCACAGACACCCCAGACTATATAAATATCTCTATATATAAAATTCAGTAATAACTAACATGACTATATAATAAAATGTTAATTATAATCTCCACAATATGGGTGGTGGTGGCTCAATGGTAAGGCTCTGGGTCAGTGATCAGATGGTCAGGCTTTGCCGGGCGCCTCACAAGAGTCTAGCTACCATCATTGGGTCCTTGAGCAAGGCCCTTAACCTCACTTGCTCCAGGGGCACCGCACGTTCTGTCTGACCCTGCGCTCTGACCCCAGCCTTCAAATTCAATAGCTGGGATATGCGGAATAAAAACATGCCACTGCATTTTTGTGTATGTGATAAATACGATCTGAATTTGAATTTGAATATGTCGATAGTCTGCCATAATGCCTTCTTGATAAGTTGTTGCTACAAAAATAGCACGAGCATATTAATATAAAGCCATCACAATCTTTTAAATTACAGGTGAGAGTGATTACAGTTAGACCTTCTATTATAGAAAATAAATCAACACCTCCTGAGGAATCTTTCTGATTTAAGACGTTCTGATTTAAGCGCCGTCACACATACAGATACACACACACATTACCATATGATCAAATATTATTACTCCTCCTATATTAAGTGAGCAGCTAATTTGTCTACAATATAAAAGGGCAAATATGATGCAGAGGCAAAATATGTGTTGCTTATACCTAGTTTTAGATCAGATGGATTTGGTTAGCTGTTGTTTAGCTATAAACTATAACAGGCTACTAACTATCAACATAATCATTACCTAACCATTAGCCCTATCATTTGCGATATGTGATGTTTCGTGTAATGAATAAGACTGAACTAGAGTCATCTATTCTCTTTATTATAATCAGTCAAATCAATATGCAATGTAATTCCAAGAGCAAAACCAAGATAGCATTTCGGCTTTTTACTGGGGGCAAAAAAATATTGTGTTATAAAGTTATAACTACAAGAAACTGATACAATAGAGTTTTCAAACACCATCTAAAATAAGGCAGAAAAAAACCCCAGGCATGACAACATTTATTCTGAGTCTTTAGTAGATAATAGCGTTCAGCCCGGGGAGAAAGTTCACACTGGCATCCTTCATCACAGGTAGTTTTCTCTGAGAATTTAATTACAGCAAGAAGAAGAAGGAGAAGAAAAATACAGATTTAAAAGGTTCAGACACAATCAGCTGCTTTTCTGTTATACAAAGTCTTACAACACAGAAAAGCTAGCCAGTCCTTAACTGAACTAGCCACCAATTGTGCATGCTAGTAATGAGCTAGCCAGACTTAACTACAATTAATGCATTAACGAACAAAACTGTACAAATATTTAGGAAAATGATATCTGGGAATGAAAGCAATTAGTTTTAACTTTTTGACTATGATTATAGGCATAAATGGAGCCGTTTGAATTGAATACATAGGGCAAGGCTAACTCCAAACCTAAGCTAAGTCTTTAAAATTCCAATTTTATTTTGTACTGGACTTTGTGATCTTAATAAGAAAGCTAGGAATGGATTTTTTCCCCCAAGCTAAGCCATGTAGAAAATACAAACACTACTACCATGGTTATATCCATATTATCAAATTTACATTTCATTTTCAGATCCTATTTATCTCATACACATACAGTACATGCAGTGAAATGTTTCTATTCCGCATATCCCAGCAGATGAATTTGAACGCTGGGGTCAGAGCGCAGGGTCAGTCAGAACAAACGGCGCCCCTGGAGCAAGTGAGGTTAAGGGCCTTACTCAAGGACCCAATGATGGTAGCTTGCCTGGTGCGAGGCTTGAACCCCTGACCCTCTGATCCCTGACCCAGAGCCTTACCATTGAGCCACCACTATTTTAAAAATTATTATTGATATAGTCCAAAACATATATATGTAACGTACGAGAACCTTTTTTTGTAAAATATTCGTAGAATTTCAGCGTATTTTTCTTTTTATTGGCTATTTGGTGGTGATGGTGGTTCAAAGGTAAAGCTCTGGGCTAGTAATCAGAGGGTCAGTGTTCAAGCCTCGCACCAGGCAAGCTACCATCATTGGGTCCTTGAGCAAGGCCCTTAACCTCACTTGCTCCAGGGGTGCCACACGTTCTGGCTGACCCTGCACTCTGACCCCAGTCTTCATATTCATAAGCTGGTATATGTGTAATAAAATTTCACCATGTGTATATGTATGTGATCAATAAGATCTGAATTTGAAGTTAGTTCTTATAAAATTCACAATATAACCATCATAAAACTCCTTTCACACTAGGAGTGAAGGGCAATGTCACCTAAAATAGTGTTGATAAATATCATACATAAACACATAAGCACAATCATTTATTTTATGTCCCAATTTGAGTCAAGACAAGAATTGACGATTTGATGGTAAAATGTGCAATAATCATATAACAAACTTATAACAAACTATAGCAAACTTTCGGTTAGTCGCCTAAGCATTTCACTGTATGTTGTACCACGTATGATGTACATGTGACCAATAAACTTTGAACTTTAATAGATGTTTGGGAATACATTTTGCTTCACAGCCTGTCACCTAAGAAGAACTGCACCTATGAGACGTAATTATTGCTAATGTGTTAGCCTACTTGCTTGTTTCTGACATGCTTCAACAAACGTCGAAGACAAAACAGTGCCTTCCGAAATATAGAGATGAACCCCAATGTTAATCTAAACGCAAATATGAGTAAAATCCCACTGAATAACAATAAACACAGCCCATGTTTTATCCCATTTTTTACTCGTTTGACTCATGTTGCTTTTTTAATGATGCTAACAATCTACACGCAGTACAAACACCCACACAAGCAGGCTCAGAGCAACTGCCAGATGTCTTTTCCAGTCTCTTGCCGCCAGCAGGACTTTCTGTACAAACAGCAGGGGTCACTCAGCAGCCCCCTGAAAGGTCAGAGGTCATGTTCCCAGCATAGGGTAGCCATGGAGACAGCATCTGCAGAGAGGCAGCTAGGGTGGAATTCTCTTGCCCTTTCAATCTGTCAACCATTTCCACAACCCACACACACACACACACACACACACACTCACACACACATGCAACACACAAACAGACTAATCTGTATTGTTTAATGCATTATTTTAAACTGTTTAAAGAATGTTTTGAGTTTCTATATTTCTACATATGAAATAACACAATGTAATCACTTTGTGATGTTTTTAAAAATAGAAGTGTGTAAGTAAAACACACACATATGACTATATGATTATATTTCTGGTGACTACACTTATATTGTCCTTCATTCCTACACAAGCACACATACACCAACAAACACACGTCATGCCAATTCCCCAGATTTCATCCCTTAGGCCCTAACAGCGGAGAAGCACAGACTCAACCAACGTCTGCCGTTCTTCCTTCAGCATTCTAGCGGAAAATGTTCCTGCTCACCGAAACCCAGGCGTGTGGAACAGAGCAGCCTTATGTTTTTTTTTGCTGAGCAGTGTCCATTTCTCCATGCCTGGAAGGGGACGTTATATGGCATGGTCAAAGGTCAGGGGTGCCAAGAGTTTGTGGCACAGAGCTGGAACGGCTTGCTGGGTGGCCTTTCCCTCAAAGAACATTACTGTCTAACGCTAAAAACACTATTACAATCTATCACATTCATTAGCATTAGCGGCTAATGTAATTACATGCTATATTTGTATGATGAAATGCGTGCATTCACAGACGCAGCATGGACTGGGATTTGAATGGCGGGGGCATGAGATTATACCGTCAGCTGGGACTAACGGAGAATTTTACTACGTTTCATCAAATAGTGTTTTGGCATTGCTGATAAAATATGATTATGTATGTGTTCAATTGGAAATCTATTTGATCTCAGCAATGCAAATTAACGTGTAATATATTCATTATTTACTGTGGTCTTAAGTCTGTTGATTTTATTTTGGTGATATTTAACTGTGTAACATCACAAGCAGATTTGATTACAGTGCACAGTATAAAGCTTCAAGACAGACATATATTTATTGGTCCAAACAGGTTGTAAAAAAGTTGATAAAAGAGTTTAGATGTTCATCAAGTTTCATCAATACTTATACAACTACATATATAAAATGAATGTAAGATAATCACTGACATACACCATTTAAAAAACAAAGCAAGCCGCTAGTATATTACGTATAGAACTGTATACTTATAGTATATTATGTATAGAATTTATACATACAACGTATATTTATAGTATATTATGTATAGAATGTATACGTACAATGTATATTTATAGTATATTATAGTAGATTATATTTT
>JAOUQX010000019.1:12060366-12088716 GCA_028566295.1 Liobagrus marginatus | reverse complement strand
TGCAAAATGTGTTAATTTCATAAACACTTTGCAACTTTATAAATGTATAAATGTATGTTTTATTTGTCATACATGTCTTAATTAGATTTAAACATCCAACATATTATAATGTAGAAATATATCTATAATTACAACAAAAATATTTTTTATATAAAAAGTTTTGTATTAATAATCAACATTCATACATATATATATATTATGTAAATAAATAAGTAAATAAATAAATATCTTATTTGTTGGTGTTGTTGTGAGTGTGGCCCTATTCCAAAAACTGCTCAGCCGAAATTCTCAGAGGCTTAAGACAGACCAGGCCACATTTTAGTGGTCGCTTGTGAGTTAAAAAAAAAAAAAAAAAAAAGACCATTGCGTGGAATCATTTATTTCCCTAAACGACTTCATATGCGCTGGACCCTGATTACTTTCCTGTCCTAGATATATTACGTAAAACCCCAGCACTCCACCTTCACATTATTTTCAGGAACCCGTCGCCATGTTTACTCTTCTCGAGGATAAATCGTCCTCTCTTTCCCCGCTGCTTCGCTTTCTTCTCCCTCCTAAACTGTGCTGAGCCCGAGGCCTACAGTTGCGCTCGGGCTTATTTGTTTAGGATGGCTGTGCCATTTATTTCCCGCGCTGTGTTTGGGCAGATGGCGGCTCGAGCGGTGCCAAGCGCGCCCGCGTGTTTATTTGAATTGACCGTGTGGCACGCGAAGCTGGCGAAGAGGCCCTCTCGCGCCATGTGCTTCTCAGGGCCTGTGCGCGCGAGCCGCAAGGCTGCCAGGCGCCCTGTGCGTCTGACAAGAAGCAGGCGGAAAAATGGCGCTGGCGTGGACAGACCGCTTCTCTGTGAGAACAGGAGCTCCATACGGAAAGCGGATGTTATAATGTAATTAAGTAACGAGCTCAGACGTATAACTCAATGTTCAGTTCTAACGCTGGCAGCTTCTACACAATTGTGTCAAATAGAAAGTAAATATGAACCGGACTGAAAGCCACGGATAATGGAAATCTCTGGTGTTACATTAAATGGCTATCTATTAAATCGGCAGGTTTTTCCATTATTCTAAAATTCCATATGGTACCAATGGCCTATTAAAATATTGCTCATGTTCCAACAAAGATCAGCGTCAACATTTTATAGTGTTGTTGTTTTTTTTAATGTATTTTATTTTCTAAGCTAACTTTATAAATACACCATCTTACTTTTACGAATTAGGTCTCGTTTTTATCTCTATATATAACGTTGTAGGCCTATTCAACTTTCTTGTGAAAAAAACCCCAACAATCCTCCCGAAGTCCTTTGTGCGAAAGGTCCAGTTGATTGACAGTTCACATTACGTTAGCCACACCCCTGAGACTTTAGCCTTGCCCATCTTACTTACACGTCATTTCAGGACAAACCAATCGTTAAGGGACCCATCCATCAACGTCTTCTTATTCACCAACCAGAGCAGACCTTTTAAACTGTTTCTAGCCAATCACATGCGCTCTGTTCTTATCACTCCGTATATATGCACGCGCTCAGTCCTGGCTGAGCATGTTATGGATTTATGTTGCGTAAAGTATTGCTTAATTGCGATAAAGTGAGAAAAACTAACTGACACCTATATTCACTGTAGGGTTAGTGATTTTTATTCATTTCTCCATGAAATACACACACAGTAATAACACAGAACGTGCAGTTTAATCACAAAAACATCAACACGCACGAAAATGTACCTACTTTTTTTTTTTTATTGATGCTCTTCCCAAATCCCGCCCTTGCCATTTATTTTATATTTTTATTGTAATAGTCTCGTAAAACATCATCAACAACAACAATAAAACGCGCGCGCGCGCACTCACGCAAGCGCATGCGCGCACGTCAGCGACGTGGAAAAATGAGGATTAGTTCAAAGGTCTTACCATTTACCAGCTGACTCTGACACAACACGACATCATTTTATTCTTGTCATGCCATATGGAAGAGAGAACATTGCTGACTGCTGTTATGGTCGTTTGTATAACATCTATGAGGAATATGGAGGAAGGGATAGATCAGAGGTTAAAATTCTGTGTCACTCAGTTACAGTTTCTGTGCAACTCCTAAATACTCAGCTCTGGGGTCGTGCTGTATTGTAAGTCACGTTGAATATAAAAGGAATTTTCTAATGAATAAATGTACTCTTTGGGAATGAATCATCTAGATGACGCATTTTGTAGTTTTAGTAGGTATATTTGTACATTATAATTGAAATATAAATACCACTGTTTGTACCAAATTTGTACTGGTATTACTAATAAAGCTCATTAAAGATACACCACGTGTGTTATCTTCTCAGAAGAAAAGATACATAGAAAAGATTTTTAAAAATGTTTCTGAACGATAACACTAACGACCAGGGAAATGCAAGCCGGTAGCTTTTTTGTGGGGTGTATGAGGTGCTGTCTGTGGTGCTGAAGTTGGGTTTGATTGACAGAAGTTAAGAGGATGCGCTTTTCGAGGCGCTTAAACGCCACATGCGTATCCTAAAGATATGCCCTTGTAAAATATAAATATAATATAAATATTTAAAACATTGTAAAAAGCACCATAGTAATAAAACTGAATGAATTTAATTGTTTAATTTTAGGAAAGGTTGGATTTTTGACAGGTAAGGCTCCTGTCAGTGATCAGAGGATCGGGGGGTTCGAGCCCCGCTCCAGACATGCTGCCATCATTGGGTCCTTGAGCAAGACCCTTAACCTCACTTGCTCCAGGGGCGCCGTTCGTTCTGACTGACCCCAGCGTTCAACTTTGTATGCTGGGATATGCGGAATCAAAGAATTTTACTGTATGTTGTACTGTATGATGTGAATAAATAAACTTAACTTTAACTTAAGTATGGAATCATGTTAATTAGCGAGACCTTGTAATATAGGCTTTGACCACTAGATGGGGCCCATTCCTTCTCGTAGAGAAATGCAACACACGCACACACACAGACACACCATCTAAAAACCTTCAGATTTAAGTCAAGAATCATGTAAGATGATTCAAGTGAAGAACCTTTCCAGAAAGTAATAAAAAATTATATATTATAATCTTTTAAAAATGCGAAAATTAACACATAGGGATTGCCTACATAAAATGAGCAAACGATGCCCCGAACTAACAAAGTATACAGGTCACATAGTGGTAGATTTGTCAGTGTTGTTTTTAGTGAGAGAAATTTATATAATAGTTAAAATAATCTCTCTCTCTCTCTCTCTCTCTCTCTCTCTCTCTCTCTCTCTCTCTCTCTCCCCCCCCCCCCCCTTTGGAAACTCGACTCAAGATGCCAGTCTAATTAGCATTTTAGATTTGTTAAATGAAATAGTCTGTGTTGATTGATCTCTAATGGCCAAATAATGAGTTTTGGGTGTGTCTAAGACCCGGTTTGAAAGCCGGATGTTAGTGGTGGTAAAAATACAGTTTCCAATACCGATTGAAAGGGTTATTAATATTTCCCCAAGTGTAGCTTTTAAGGTACTCAGTGGAAATTAAAATCCACTTGTTATTTTATTTAAGGGGTATTACAGGCTTATTATCCTTATAAGTCCATAGTCATGCTTGGGTATAATAAAAAAAAACGTTTAACTTCAGGGTGTATTAAATATATATGTTAATGCAAGTTACAACATTTATGCTTAGGCTTGCAGTGTTCGTTCCAAATCACCTATCATTTAAACAAACATACAAATAAATAAGGGATCATTTATACTTTTAATGGCTTGTAAATTTGTCGATTAATTATTAAAAATAAATTAATAATGTAGTCGAATAATTGTAAATTGCGATGAATGGATTAAGAGGTACACACAGAACCTTAATTCAGCTCTCTTTAGAAACATTTCTTCAGCACATATTCATATTCCCAGCTAATTATTTCCACAATGTCCGACTTGTCTTCAGCTAAGGAATTCTTAAAGTGATATATTAATTAAGCCCTATTTATTAATTCGTTAAAACTAAAAACAGTAGTAAAAACCCCGCTGTGTGATAAAGACCTGACTCCTCGGTGTTTCACGCTAAAGGCGTGTTTAGATTAAACCAATCAGGTTTCTTTAAAAACTCTATTGGTCTAGAAATATAGGCGGTGCGCTGACGTCAACCTCAGAAAATGTAAGTGCCCAATCATAAAGCGGGACACGCCTCTTGCCTCATTACTATTCATATATACAGAGCCCGCAAGCTGGCGCAACGGTTATTGGTTAATTCCTTCGCGAATCTCCTCCCACTTACTGTGCAGTCCAGAAAAGACGCTAAAAGACAAACTGTCGTATCAAAAAAATATTTATTAACAGCCAGATACAACTAACAAAACCGGTTTAGTGTTTCTAAAATAAAAGATCAGCTATCAGACTATTTCTAGCAAAAGAAAAACTACTAGGCACAATTGTTGTAACTTTTTTACTCGCATTAGGACTACAAGTCGCAACAACCGGCCGGTTTCACTCAAGTTTTCGTTAGAAACAACATAAATTAATGTTGCTAATAGTTAAGACAAGATATAAATAAAGCATTCATATATTTATTCAGTAATGTACACGTTTACTTTACTTTTACATTTACGCTTTGGCTTCTGAAAAAAATAGTAGTTAAATAGTGCAGGGCCTGATAATAGACCCAATGTAAGAAGACTAACTAACAGAAGTGACCCAATGTAACAAACAAGTGTCTCCCATTTAAATTTTAAAGGAAAAACAGATCTAAAAATGAGGTTTGCATTGCATTTAAAATGTTGTACCGATAAAAGTTAAAATAACGAATCATTTTCATGTAAAATGTAAATGTAATCGCATACTTAAAAGCCGAATCACAATTTTTTAAATGAGTCATTTTTATATAGCACACAGTTTTGATGTTAAATTCTAGCATCTGGTGCACATGCTGCAAGTATTCAGTGCAAATCAGGTCGATTGTTGTTTCTTACAATTAAAAATGCAAGCAATTTCTTGAATAACGGCCATCAAACTTCAAATGTGTGGATCATTACCCTTTCTTCAGTTTTATGCACAGTATAACCTGTTTAATAAAGCATTCAAGTTTGAATGACTTAATAATAAAAACAGCCGAACCTACACAGCTAGTATTGTAATTAATTAGCCTAGTGGGTTTCAATAAAAAATATTTTGAATGGTTAAAATATTACAGATCCACTCAATGTGAAGAGGATTATTTGAGTATTGACCACTTGATCTGTTCTTTTGCGGTCTGCAAAACCTAAAAAAAAAACAGAATTTATTTTACATTACATTCAATGTATCGTATAAAGATTAGTGAGAATTTACTCCAATGTTTAAGCTTATACTGATTGTAGAATAAAAAAAAAGGAAAGAAAGAGGCGCAGATTAATACGAAATATAAACATGCTACAAATGGCACTAATCCGACATGTGAAAACCGATCAAAAAACGTGCAGTGGTTTATCCACCAGGGGGCGCCTAAAGACTATACAGTATTACTTAAAGCAATTAGAATTATTCAAATTTTCTGTATATACACGGGATTGCCATTTAAACCGACCATCAGGTAAAACAAAATGAAGATTATACTTACGATTGTTTTTTTGTGAAAAAACAATATTAGCTGTTAACAAATGCGTTTTGATCAAATAATAAAAATAAAAAAAAAACATGTGAATTAACTTCATTTCTCTTTGGGGTTTTAAATGTATCCGACTAAACATAACTTCCTAATAAAACGGGGGAGGGGGGGTGTAGATTAATTCAGGCTGTTGTGTCTACATGCACATGTGTATGGTTAGCGTAGATACACTTACATTAGTGGTGATAGCCAGTTTCTCTGTGATATGCTGCATACAGTTTTAGTAAGGTTAGTGCGAGAGTTAACTCAATAGGAAAAGACAGTATTATGAAAATGACTAAACGTGCAATATGCAAATTCCAGAATAGTCTGAGTAAATCTGTTAATAAACGGTTAAGGAGAGGTCAACTACAATGTGTATGAAACACAGTGTCATACAGCAATATGGGGGTTAGGGTTTAGTTCATACAAAATTGCTAGATTAGTTGTCAAAAAAGCTCACACACACTATTTCTATAAGTAGATCAGTAGCTGATGAATAGCTGATTTATAAATTCCTAAACAGCCGTTCAGCATTTTATGTATGCTATATAAATGTGTGTGAGGTGTTAGAGTTTAGGAATGCGTATGTGTTTTCTCACCTGAGCCACACTGTGTTCTGATAGAGGGTTGTCATCAGCCTAAAAGAGAAGTTGAGTAAATTCTGAGGAAAAAATTGCGATCACTTTCCCATTTACAGGCAACAAGTAATGGTTAAGGACAAATGGTGAACCCAACTTAGTGGACAAATCATTGCAAGCCAGATTAACATTTGTACTATTTGTGACATTTTAAGGCTTAAGACTTGACTTGCAAGTAATCACTGTAATACAGATGGATGGATCCTTTAATTCTATAAAGACTACACTGGACCAGGGTTAGTTTGCAAACATTAACACATTACTACAATGCTAGGGGTGTAACAATACATAGTAACACAATGTACTGCTATGCAAAACTGTGACTTACACCGCAGAAAATAGTAGAATTGAAAAAATTCGAATGTACTGAGCACCTAAATCCACAACTCATAGAAAGAGTTAGCAACAGAGTTAAAGCAGGTCACATGATCAAGCTCTTTCCTGTCAAGCCTGTGCACCTATATGCATTTTAAAATTGTATTATTATTTTTTTTGCATTTTACATCACTTGAAAGAAAATTATTTAAGTTTAATTATTATTTATGTTATCTGTTGGCTTTGAAGATATAGAAGTTTTTTATTTAGTTAATTTAAAACAGACACATGTACACTGCTTTGTGTTGTGTTTTTCATTAGAAACATCTCAGAATTGAATTGATCGCTGAATTCCGGGTTGTAAATCGAATTAAATTGTGGCCGGAGTGTATTGTTACACCCCAACTACATACTAGACCTTACACACTGCTGTGAAGAATTGCCCTTTAGAAGGGGAACACACCGATCCACTCCATGCAGTTACCTGCCTATATCCTCTCCCCCTCCCCCTCCTTTTTGTCTTTACTTCTCTCTTGTTACTGTGAGAAGGAGGCAGAGTGGAAGAGAGTCTTTTCTGTGCAAGTTAAAAAATCTGGCTCTTCTGTGACCGGCCCTCCATGTTACCCGTGATGTAATCAAACAGAACAAAGCCAAAGGCTTGCTCTGGCAAACGCTGACAAGGTAAATGAGTATAAATATCACTATGTGAAACAGGGTGCATGGATACAACATTGATTACACGCAATATATTACTTTTAATGTATCAATCTGGCACATTACTGACACAATCCCTTTAACTACTAAACCAAAATCCAATGAACTCTACCTTGTAGAAAACAGATTCAACTAATATTAGCAGGCAGCACAAGCCCAGTGCAATTTGTAAGCTTTTGCTATTAGGTTACATAAAGCAAACAGTGGCCATGTTGACGTTTCCTCGTTAACTGTGTTTGTTTTTCTCACTGTGCTAGTGCTCTTACCCTGTAGTTGACTTTCTCGACTACCTGCTGAGGGTCGCTCTCCAGGATCACCCTGGCAACCGAGTCCAGCAAGTAACCAGAGACAGATATGAGAAATGAATTTGATGAATTAGAACAAACGTGCAAGAAGCCACGGTGTTAATGAATTCTTCTATACTATTACTTTTAATTGCACTAATGCCATCATTTATTACAATGGCTTTCTCTGACATTTAACAGATCTGTACTGAAAAGTTACATTTTACATGAATGATTAAACAAATTAAAGAAAACTAAATATCATGCCGTCCTGGGAAGCTGTCTGTATTCATACACTAAAGTTCTTACCCTCCATCAATGATCTCATCCACCACTAGGAAGGCTCCATCCAGATTATCCAGCAGACAGCTTTTCTCCACATTTTTCCTAAATAAAAGAAAAGCATTTTAGAGCCTTTGTTTCTTCCAGGTGAATAAATTAATATTTTTAAACAAGTTATAAAAGTTCCAAGTATCGGTTTTATTCATATTTTGTATGTAATAATATAATTATGTACTTTTTAAGGTAAGATATCCTTTTTTTTTTTAAATGATCATGAAAATGTGAAATGTACCTGAATATTCTGTTTTATAAATGATTCACCTGTTATTTTATGATGTCATTTTGGTAAGCATAATTAGGAATAATTCATAGTATGACAGATTGTAACAATTCAATTTTATAAAATGAAACAGCACCTTGTGTTTGACTAACAGTGTGGATACATGTTTATTTGTATATTTTTAATTGAATTTTAGACTTATTGTTGATATACCTCAAGATCTGATTGAGAGACTCAAACAGACAGTTCAACACCGCCATCAACATTAGCTATGGAAAAAAGAGATACATTTGTGACAATTGATAACACTTAAATTACGTTCAGGTGTAAGTCATATCTAAGTGATGAAGTAATCATTTTTGGCCTAGAAGAGTTATAATCATTCATTTATCCAGGATGCATAATATTACTTAAGAATATTCGTTTTGTACAGAAATGCTCACCTCATTCTCCTGTGCACTCCCCACAACGTAGACGAACAGGTCTATGCTGCTCTTGTAAACTATAGTCATGCCCTCCAGGAAAGCTATTTCATCTGAAAGGTCATAAGAAGGAAAGTAGCTCCAGCTGTTATTCAATAACATTCCATAATTCCACAGGACAATTTAAGACCACACAGAAACACACACCATGCTTGGGGACTGACAAATAAAATAAAGGGTTTTCAACTCGATTAGTAACAACCCAAAGAAACAGGGTCAGTGAGTCACTATTCAATTTCATTTCTTCTAGTAATAAAGAAGTATGGGTCATGACCTGACATGAGGGTCTAAAATAATGGTTGGAACAACAGAGTGGGCTAGCAGTACAATATCCCACAGTATCACACCAGAGGGGAACTTTTTCTCTATTGTATGTATGTTTTTTATTCATAAGGCAGAAAGAAACAGCAGAGAGTGGATGAAAATGTTGTCCCTGCCCTGTTGTTAAATGGTAATGAGATACAGGTGTGAAAGGGACACTGTGTGGTTTCTAATAACAGTGAGACTATGTCTGGAGAGTTGTAGACACTTTGCTAAAATCTGGGAAAAAAACCCTGTAAAAATCTATTCCAGATCTAATAGTTCATACTGGTCAGGAGGTTAATCATGAAATATACATACATGACAGAATTTAACTTCACGTGTTGAGACATTCCAATTTTTCATTTTTAAAATGATAAATGTAGGACCATCTAAAGACCTTTAAATATTAGAAGTCGACTTGTTCATTCATGTTACTACGTCACACATTAAGGAGCTGAACTAATTGTTTCAATTGTCAATATTGCTCTTTTTAACTTAAACACAAACAGAAACCTACTGTCAACTTTATGTGTTTTGTTGAAGACATTCTTCTCAAAATTCTTCTGCTCCTTAATAGAGGGATACAGCTCTGGGTCGTAGTACTGAAATAACAAAATATTCCATTGTAAATCACATGTTTTACACATGCACAGCACAAAAGAATCCAGTTAAAAACCAATTCAAATAATAATCTTATTGATAGCAGCCTCTCCTTGACTTTAATAGTAATGTTTCTCATTAGGGTGGAGTATGTCTGGGGCAATCAAGATTAAGCCTCACACCTGACAATCATTCAGTTAAGGTGAGACTTAAGGGTGTGTGTACATTTATTACATTTTTACAGAAAAAGAACTTGGTTGATTAATGCAGAATAAGTAAAATAAGATGGAATAATGTGGATTTCACCTTGGAAAGAAGTCGGTTTCCGTCATTGTCCAAGATAAAGACTGCCTTAACTGTGTACAACGAAGGTTCCTGTGTAGAAAATTTGTATAGGGCTTTCACTTTTTTTAGTACATATTACCTGAAAACACAATCCAATGTAAACTTAAAAACACAAATAAGCTTAAAGAACACTAGGTTGTAAACGCAAACAGATGTTGCTGGTCCAGGGCACTTCTTTTTTCTTCCTTGTCCATTTTGCAGAATCTCTCCAGACCAAAGTTCTGTTATGCACTGACTGGCACTGATCAAGAGTCGGAGTGTACCACAGAACTTGGGCCTGGAGGACTGGTGTTTGAGAAATGGTGGCTGCTGGAAAACTGAGCATGTCATGATTAAATGACTTTCAGAAGTGGCTGAAAAATGTACATTGGGATAGCTTTTGGTTGCTCCCAACTAGTTTTGTGAAGAACAGATTTTTAAACTACTCTAACTAGATCAAAAGAACGAAAATGAGCAAGAAAATCTTTCCCCGGCTCTAAAAGACAAGCTGAAGAGATCCACCTGTGGAATGAATTAGAATGCTGTGTCGAGGCGCTCCATAACAGAGGACGTGGCACCGCATCCCACCAGGCAGTGCGCACACAGAGAAACTCTAACTTCACACTACTACTACTACTACTACACTTTATGCGACTACGAATCAATTACAGTATTAGAAAACAAAAACACGGCACTGCACCTCGAGAACGATGCTGATTAGATGCAAATATGCTGTAGTAACACTATAATTCAGTAATATTATTGATGCATTTCGTCTCTGTCATATTTGGAGAAGTAACATATGTTAGTACAGTATTGCGTCCTGCTTCACGCATTTTCGTTCAGAAGTGTCACGTTAGTTTCTCAAAGCATATCTTTTCGACGGATATATAGGTCGGACTATGTCATATATATAACAAGCCACAGGTCTTTAAAACACTTATGTTAGCTCGTTAGCATTTTTTTTTCAACGACACCAACAGCAACACATTCCGTTGAGGACAATCTATGCGAGCATAACTACCAGGCAAAGCTAATCAACAGGTACGAATTTCAACGAAACACTGAACAGGAATATTTCTGAATAAAAAAAAGAACGCTCAGATAGCCTACCAGAGCCACGGAGTCCATGGTGGTGTTTAGTGTTGACGTGGACAGCTTTGAGCTGTCACTACTGGAGCGCTCGTAAAAACCTCTGACTCATAGGGGGGTGGAGCAAATCCGCTAAAATGGCTATATCCAACTATGCGCACTAAAAAACTAAATAGTAAGCTCTAATAGATACTGCACTGTGTGTGGTGGCATTTAGTACGGAAATGAGCGCAGCTAAAACTAGCGAGTTAAGCTGAAAGCCAAACTGTGTTCCATTTTCCGCCATTTTGGATCTCGACTTCTTTTCAATCTGAATCCGTATCATTCCGTTACAGAAACGGAATGGCGGCAGTTTCACATTAGCTGAACTAAATCTACGGAAGTCCAGGGATTGGAGGAATTGCGTTGCTCACTTTGATTTATGTATATTTTTGCTGTTGCTGTTAGTACATGAGTAATGACTTCTGAGTAGTATTTTATTGGTTATTTTCAATATCGCCCTAGTTGAAGGAATTTAGTGCTTTCCAAATGTGAAAGTGCTTATTAAAATCTAATAGCCATGATTGAATATCTGCTATTTAATATTAGTCTTTAAAATAGTTATAATAACTGGTTTATGCTTTATATGTCTAGAAAAATTCGTCAAATTTTAAATGTTAAGTGTGCAGAAATGGGAAAAATGGGTTAATTAATCCAGCTTCATCAACTTTTCCAGATAGGGGTTGAGGTGCTTTGAGTCTATCTCAGAAGGACCAAAACACAAAGCAGGGAAAACCATGAACAGGTTGCCAACCCATCATAAGGCAAAGTCTCACACACACACACACACACGCACACTATTTCACAATTAAGACAATTTGGAGATACCAAACAGCCAACCACACATCTTTAATCTGGGAAGGGGTAACTAAAAAGGAAACCCCTGAACATACGGAAAGACCTATAAACTCTCAAGACTTTGCAGAATAGTAATCTGAAATTAAGGCCTCTAAGAAAAGTGCCAGTACTTCATGCTGAAATAGCTCAAGTACCAAATCAATATCCATTCATTTGTGGCCAGTTAACTCAAAATGACATTTTGGCCAAACACCTAGTGAGATGCAAAGTATATTACTTCATTTTGAAAATACACAATTTGAATTCCAGTGTATGAGGGAGACAAGAACATGCATTGTACATCACTGTACATCGAGCATTAGCTTCTGATTAGAAATACGGTAAAGCTTGAATTTTAAATTCTGCTTTCTTCTGCTACTCAGGAATCACCTGGCACTTTTATTCGGATCTGTAATAGTAAGATCTTCTCTAACAGTAGCAGGAGGAAGAGTGCTGAAACACTTTTCCTGGCTAAGGCTGTCACTTCCTTACATCTTCTACTTCTGTTTTCTTTACATTGCCCTTGCGCTCCTAAATTAACCTCCACACTCCAGAAAATACTTTTCACTAGATTTTATAGCATGACTGTGTGGATTTTCCAATTCAGCCAGAGTAGTCTTAGTGAGTCCAGGCACTAATGTCAAGTGAGGAGGTCTGGGACATAGTCAGTGTTTCAGTTGATTCCAATGATGTTTAGTGGGGTTGAGATCAGGTATCTATGTAGGACACTCAAGGTTTTCCACATGAACTATAACACACCATGTCTTCATGGAGCTCAGGGGCTTTGTGTCCAGGGACATTGTCATGCTGAAACAACGTTTAGGAAGAGAAGCCGGTGAATAAATAATGATATTTTACAACATAAAAAGACTGTTTTCTTTCAGCATTGGGGCAACAGTTTGAGGAAGACGCATGTATGTGGCTTTTGTCCAATCAAGTCTAAACTTTTTTGTACGGTACCTTGTAAACATTTATTTATTTATTTACAATCATACCTTATAGCATATCTAAATACAAAAAAGTTATATGAAAGTTATTATGATTCTGTAAATAGCTTGTAACATAAGTTTTTGTGGTTTTCCTTCTTTAATGATCTATAAACTGTCACTGGCGCAAACGAGCAACACTAATATAACACGTCAGCCAGACTAACAGTCACGGTTGTTATTGATTATTATTGGTGTATATAATTTAGTCAGATAAATGTAATTAAATATGTGTGCAATACAAACCAGACCAAATTTTTATTGTCTTTCAGTGAAAAAAATCCTAACGGTTACTTTTTATGTTTGTTTCTGGCTTTGTAAAGCAAAGGAAGGTTTGTCCAAAAGAAAAAAAAACGAAACTGTTGTGGCGTCGTAGCTGGGAGGGATGAGTACTGAGCAGCCACTCAGCGCATAAATACACACCCCCTGTAACAAAGCACAACACTGACTAGAGCTCGCCGGTAGGAAGAAGAAAATCTGCCTCAACTTCTTCTAGATGTTTCTCCTGTTGGCGGGGTAAGGGCAGTAGATTTATTAATTCTATGATCAGCTGGTGTTTTCTCTTTTTCATACTTTAGGAAGCTCCAATAGCGCGCGCGCGCGACAAGAATAATACCAAAAGCACGGGTTTAAAAGTGAGGTTTTAAAATAGCTGGGAGACCAGACGAACAACTTAAGGAAGTTGTACCATGAATTCAGACTAACCTAATCAAAGTATTGTTCTAGTCAAGTGCTTAAAACGAGGCCTACACTCATTTTCAGTCATCGGCTTAATGTTTATTTTGTGAACGACATTGTTTCTATAGACACTGTTTATAGCGTTCGCTTAGCAAAGACGTATTGCAACTGTTTTTCTTATTCCAGACGAATGCTGTCGCGTTCCTTAGTTACGAAAGTGAAGTGTGGTTTGAGTAACTGGAATGACAGCCACACCAAGCCCAAACTGCCAACTTTATTTGTCGGGAAGCGTTCATGTTACGTCACGCGCTCAATCTCACCCGCCGTTGGAGATAAACAAAGGGGAGGTCGACGCTACACATCTGTCTTAACTTCTCCCCCCCCCCAGGCGTGATGTTATTTTTGTTTACAAGTTCGAGCACACTGCTTTATCTTTTATCTCCTAAGGCTGTCTGTAGTTTCGACACTCTTTACGAGTTGGACTTGTTCCCATAAGGAAGTATAATAACCATATTTGGAGTCCTGTGATGCATATGTATGTTGCTTGTGTATGGGGAACTGCCCAAAATAATATTTTTAAAGTAAAAGCAACTCTTATTTATACTACATGTTTAACACACTTATAATTAAGGTTATTATCTTTTGTAGGATAATTAAATTAAAATCAGTAAAAATAATTAATTGCAATTATCATTACTGAAATCAATTAACTATAACAGGTGTTCGAGGTGATAGGATTAAAGTTTTGTAACTAGTTACATTTTACTAAAAAGTGTTCATTTCCACTATGTATGGAGACTTTGGGACACCTGAATAGTATGTGCCCAATGCGACATACCCCAACTTGCTGTGGTTGTTGTCAAATCAGGAAGACAAAAGCAAATTTGATCATAATCATAATTTTCTTTTGAGTTTTAGGACTATTTCAGGAGCTTCACTTCCTGAAAGACAAGTTTGGTTGTTGGCTTCTACTACTGCCTCCATCACACTGCTGATAAAGATCCCATCTTCTTGTGTGTAACCAAAGGGCCATGCAACCCCTGAAGAAGTACTTTACAGAAGGCCTAATTCAAGTGGCCATTGTCCTCAGTTTAGCTGGGATGCATGTAGATGTGGATCCTTACCTTCCTTCTTCACAGACCATCAATATCCAAAGCCCAGATCTAATCCACACCCAGTTCAGCAACCTCCATAACTCACCACAAGGATATGGATTCCACATGAAAAGTTTAGATGTGGAAACCTCGGTTCCAGTTCCCAGGTTGTTGCACTGGGTACGATCACTGCAGCACCTGCACATTCCAACAGCACACCTTGAGGCCTGGTTGGTCCACAGCGAGTCTGACAACAGTGGGATGACTATACCCAGCCTAAGTGGTGCACGGGATGGAGGGGCTGAGCTGGTGGACATGGAGGACTCCGCAAGTTTGACCATGAGAATGGGAGGTGGAGGGATTGGAGAACTGGGGAACGATCCAGACATGGATGATGCAAGTTTGGGGGTGGTGCCCACTCTCCTAAGAAGTCGGATGGACAGTGAAGACATTAACGAGGTTAGTAGCGTATTATAGAATGATACTTTGAAAAATTGTGCATTTTTTTTTATTGTCTATTTAAGAAATAAATGATGATATAAGGCACCAATAATTCAGATTTCAGCCTCAAAACTGGAAACAAACCTGTCAGTTATTTGTGCTTTTACTGTACCAATAATCGTTCCGGTTATTATAGGAATGTCAGGGCTGATTACAGGAACATTTTGAGGTTTATCTTATCAAAAATGTTGTTTTTTTTTCTGGAGGATTAATTGGTGAGAATACTTTTGTCACTGTAAACTTAACTGTTGACATGCACTCAACAAGTGTGTAAAAATAGATAGAAAATAATACATACAGTAGATGTATAATCTTAGAACAGCTACTGATCTTCCATGGTAATCGATTTACTGAGTAAAACAGAATAAAAACATGATTATTTAGGTAGAACAGAGATGTGGCCAAAGCATCGTGTAATATAATGTTTACACAAATTGCTTGAACATTTTGGCCCAGTTCTGGTTCTGAGGTTACTTTATGTGAGACAGTATTACATACAGTGTGATTGATGGTGACGGACAATAAGGCTGTCCAAACAGAATGGCCTCAACTCATTGCCCAAGCTTCAGCTTGTTTTTGGATTTAAGCCCAAATTTACTGTCTGCAGTGTTGTTTAGATCACAATTTTACTTTCAGACTCTCATCATGTGGAGAGCTGGGGGAATTTTGTCTTAATATCTTAGCTATCTTTCACTTTCAATGCTAAAGATACCACAAATAAATGGTTGGGTATATTAGCACCCCTAGTGGCTCAACCTTCCCACATAGAATCCAGATACTTGGCTAATATCAGTTCCTTGTACAGTATTATAAAACACATAATACACAACTTTTTAAGAGGAAGAAAATAAACTAGTTTCGTTATGAGTTCTTTCCAAAAAGCTCAGTCAAATCTATACATTTATCTGTTGCGGTCAGACAGGCTTGTCTGTACATGATCTACCAATCTATTTTTGGACTAAAGAACATGCTTGTTGATGTGCTACAGAAACAGTTGTTGGTTGTTATGATGGGACACTTCATGTCACCTTTTATACTAAACCCAACAGGCTGTCTTATAATTAATCATGTTTCTACAGCTTTATACAACATATGGCTAAAACGTTGTGGACACCTTGCCAGCACAACAAGTGTGTCTTTCCCAAAATGAGGTCACAAAGCTGGAGACACACAGATGTCTAGAATGTCTTTGTATGTTGTAGCAATACATTATTCCTTTAATGGAACTAAGATGCCCAAACACTGTTCCCATATGACAAGGCCCTGTGACATAGTTTGCCAAGGTCAGTGTGGAAGAACTTCTACACTGAGCCCTGACCTTAACTCCAAAGAGCAGCTTTGGGATTAACTGGAACACCGACTGCAACCCAGACCTCTTCATCTAACAGTGCTATACCATTGTGGCTGAATTTGATTATCCCCAAAGCTGCATTTTGAAATATTACAAGAGTAAGAGTGAGACTAAATCTGGAATAGGTCGTTCAAACATCACATGGATGGGATGGTTAGGTATGTTAATAAGTTCCTTATAGTATATAGTTTTGGATGACACTTGGCTGCTTTGTTGTCCACAATTGAAACCTGTTTCCTGACCACAGTAACAAAATAGACAATGACCCTACACTATGAACACAGATAAAGAGCCTTATTTTAGATATTTGCCCCCCCCCCTCCTTTTCTGCATATTCAAAATCCACCCTCACTGTCTGACTTTAGGCTTTATAGAGGTCATTTGGTGTACTAGCCAGGCTAGTTGCAACCTGTACCTTCAAGTATGGATTGAGTTTGGCATCGGCGCTTGTGTTTGCAGCGTAGCTTGCCTGACCAAAGGCTACGATGTTTTGTAACCTGAGGAGACATCACTTGGACCAGCATGTACAACTGCTTTTGCAATGCTTGTTTACCAGCTGATGATTAGGTAACTCCGAAGCTTCAGTATCCTCATATCCTTAAGAAACACAAACATCAAAGATCTTTAGTTCAAGCTTAGCCACCCATACAAAAAATGTATTTATTCAGCATCCATAAATGCCAAAAAAAATAACCGTTGGTCTCTTGCTTCTAATCTATTGTATATTCACTCGGTTGTCCGTAGTGGAAAGGGGGTTTTCAAATCTAATTATATTGACCCAGAGAAACTTGTTTATACTACATTCTTGCCAGAAAGGTTTATTTGTAGGCTAGTTGCTGCTTTTAAACATATCTGAGAATATATGCGTACGTGTATAAAAATAAGTGCTATATTAATAAAATCACTTAAAGCTGCTGATTGAGTAGATTTGCTATGAGTAAAATGAGCCACCAGTGGGCAAGCGTATAAGAGGTTACAAAAAACCTTTATAAGTAAATGTGCGGGTTTTCCCCAGGTACTCTGGTTTCCTCCCGCCTCCAAAGACATACGATTGGGCATAGGTGAATTGACTACTTTAAATTGTCCATAGGTGTGAGTGTGAATTGTTGTCTGTCTCTAAGTGTTAGCCCTGTGATTAACTGGAGCTTGTTCAGTGTACCCCGCCTCACGTCCTATGTTGGCTGGGATAGACTCCAGTGCCCCTCAACAGGATAAGCGCTAGAGAATGAATGAATGAATGAATTTGTTATAATAATGGAGCTCATCCTTCAAGCTGTCCTATTTCCCATCTTTTTCGTAGCACCTGTTCTAGTGTAGTTGGCTGTATTTTTATCAATGATTGGTCACTTCCTTTAGATTAGGTTCTTTAGTTTAGGTTCTCTAATTGGTTAATATGTGTCATAAGTTGTGCTTTGATTCCCCAAGGATAGGCTCTAGATTCCCAATAGCCTTGTGTAGAATAACCGATACAGAAAACGCATAGATGGATGGAAGATATACTTTACATAATAGGATTAATAGATTCTATCTATCTATCTATCTATCTATCTATCTATCTATCTATCTATCTATCTATCTATCTATTTCTCACACAGGATGGAGATGAATTTTCATTACATCAGCAAGAACTCAACCAAAATATCCACCAAGATCAGCTGCTTCAAGGACAAAATCAATACTTAAGTCTGCTTAATGAAGACTATGAGGATGACTGGCGACATGCAAACCCTTTTCATAACCCAGTGACCAGTATGCGAGAGAATGTACAGGTATTAAAGCAATTTACAATCAACATTGCGCACAAATCTAACTTATTAGGACAGGTCTTCTTTTAAGAGACCTGGGGACTGTAGGTAAGACTAAACAGCAGAACTGTTGGCAGCTGACTGTAGGACAGGTTTCACATGTCAGGACTTCAGAGTTTTTGTAAAAGCGTATGTAATACACTACTTGCTGTGCTTAAAGCAATAACTTTACAGACGGAAGCGTATCCTCTATAGCCTCCTGGATTTGCCTGTTATTGTTAACAATTAAAATAAAAGATATGTTGTATCCACGTCTGTAAGTTATTCCGGAATATTGAGAGTAAATCATTGTGAACAAAAGAAGGGTACGATTCACATCCTGCTATTGATTTTATGTTGTTAAATTAAAATTGCAAAAGGGGAGGAGTTTAAAAGTAGCATAAGACGAAAATTCTAAAATAATTGTGTCCGTTTGTATTTCTGCATTCTTTCAATTCAGTGCCAAAATGTTCTTGTTTTTTGCACTGGCTCTAACTACAGCTTGTAAATGTTGACTAATGATCTAGTGTTAACAACCTGGAAGTCATTTGATCCTTGTAGAAGACACCATTTGTACACTTTATAAAGAGACTAATTGTTATTTATTTATTTATTTTTACAGCAGGAAGATAAAGAATATCAGATATTTTCTAGGCTTTTGTAGGGACCCTATTTGTAATCTAGTCAACATTCTGACATGGCTGATATTAGTCAAAGGCCACCAATCTAGTAGGGTTTTCGGTAGCGATTTAGAACCCTTTTTTAGCACGTCTCACTAATTTGCCAACCGACCAACTTCTTTAAGAATGTTTCTTGTTTTCGATTCTGTCTTGAATTTTAAAATAGCACACACCCCGGCTGAAAGTTCACTTCGGTTAGTTCACAGGTGTACAGGAAGATAACTCCTTGTCTGCTGAAGAATGTCTGCAATTACTGGAGGCTGGCGTCTCACTAGGACGTGAGCAATATGTAAGTTTGGCCAAAACCTGTTAACTATTCTATTAATGCATTATTTGTAATACAGTCAGTCATGCCCTGAATTTTGTAAGTTTGCAGATCCTGCTCCCGCTATAGATGATGAAGACCCACTGCAACACCACAATTCTCTTTACTTCCCACTATTATCTCAGCAAGAGCCTGTGCTGGACCTAGAACAGCAATGGCAAGATGTTTTGGCTGTTTTGGGACCGCAGGTAACCATAACATTTTTTTATTTTATCTAACGTTTCCTCATATTTATAATTTTTCAAATGCTTTGTAACATGAAGGGGGAAATTAACAGGAAGAAACTGCTGGAAACACTATAATACACCACATGCATCAAAGTATTTGGACACTGCCAGCCATATGCAGTTCTTACCCAAACGGTTACCAAACAGTTGGAGGCACACAATTGTATAGGATGTCTTTGGATGTGGAAAGATACTCAGATCTGTTCTAGCATGACCATGTCACTGTCCAAAAACCGAGCTTCATGAAGACATGATTTACATGAGTTGGCGTGAAAGATCTTGTTTTCTGCTATAGAGCATTGACCTACTAAACACCTTTGTATCTGGAATACTAAACACCACCTTTGTATATGGAATACTAAACACCACCTTTGTATATGGAATACTAAACACCACCTTTGTATATGGAATGCTAAACACCACCTTTGTATATAGAATACTAAACACCTTTGTATATAGAATACTAAACATCATTCATGTTATGCTATTCTCTCTGCAGGACACAAATATGGATGACGTATTGGACAGTTACAACTTTAATAATGGGGAAAGAACAAGAGAAGCCAGAACTTCAATTGAACAAAACCTGGGCCTTGGTCCAGCAACCTTTTCGAGATTAAGTCAAATCCCCTTTGCAAGCAGCACCGGCAATGTAACTGTGAATTTTAACAACCCAGACATCGTAGACTTTCTTGTATCACCAGACGGACACTTTTCAATGGAGGAACCAAGACAGTCAAATATTTTTGGTCTTGGAAAGTCAGAGACTTTCCAAAAAGAGAACCAAACGGACTCTGACTCTGGACTCTCCTTGGACTACAGCCAAAGTCCAGTTTCGCCAAGTACATCTGAATCCTCCTGTTGCTCATCGTCCTCCAGCTCGTCGTCGTCTTCATCGATGTACTCCGTCCCTGAGGAAGGGGCTGTAGGATACATCCGCATCAAAGAGGAACCGATGGATGAAGATGGAGCAGTTGGAGGTTATACCCCAGAAGAAAACAAAATGGCCTACACAAATTACCTGCAATTCCATTATTCACACTGGCTTGAGCATATAGACCATGATCACACCTACAACCAGCCCCAACTTACTAACCAAAGAAATCCTTTCAAAGAGCACTCTGAAGAGTCTCTGGAATATAAACTTCACGACCGGCTATCTACCAGGGATGAAAAGCGAGCACGTGACCTGGGAATTCCATTTTCAACTGAGCATATTATTAACTTGCCTGTTGAAGATTTCAATGAGCTTCTTGCCAAGCACCGCTTAAGTGAGGCTCAACTCGCACTTATTAGAGACATTCGTCGTCGGGGCAAGAACAAAGTCGCCGCGCAAAACTGTCGTCGCAAAAAGCTGGATATCTTACAGGATTTGGAAGGTAGAGTTGAAGGCTTGCGGCGTCATCGTGCAAGACTTCTCAGGGAGAAATCGGACGTTCTGCGCTCGGTTAAAGAGATGAAGCAGCGCCTAAATGATCTCTATCAAGAGGTGAGGAGTAGACTTAATGAAGTGGAAAGGATTCCTTGCATGGCTATGGACTTTACTCTGCAACCAGGAGAGGATAGCCATGTTTCAACATCCAGACGGAAGTCTGGCAAGAAGCAGAATAACAAGGAGTGAGGATGAGACGGAATATTTAACGTTCGGTTGGCCTGCAAGACAGACGTTGTTGAAATCAATGGAACGGTCATTAGAAATTACCTGACCATTCGTTTTGCAGTGGAGTTGAATTCTGCTGTAATGTAGTGGCTGGTGTGTGAAGTGGTGGATGGTAAAACATGCAGTTAATAAGGAACCAAAGTATCCACATTAACAGGCGTGTATTTGTTCAGTAAATCAGTGTTTGAATCTAACAAGCCTCAAATCTCTTTAAAAATTGAGACATTGTAGGCAGTGAAAACACTGGGTTCATCCTAAACTAGGGGGTTAGGGCACCTCAAGTCGGTCTGCGATTTATTTATTTATTTGTTTGTTTGTTTGTTAAAGAAATCTTTCTTTTACAGTGGAGGAAATTACAAACCATCATTAACAAAGTTTTTGTTCTTACATGTTTGCCTTAAAGATCTGACCATCGAAAAAACAAGTCCTATGGATAGGACTCTGAATATATGAGAAATGTGTTCTGCCATTATAAAGTCCCAGAGTATGATGCTACAGTATACAGCTTAGTATTTATTAGAGTTAATTGGGTCTCTGCTCAAAAAGGATTCAAGAACCCAGATCTCAAGAGGTTCTCTGGGTTATGGGAACAGGACTGTTGGAACTGTGAACCATTTCAGAAGTTTGGTGTCAACAAGTAAAACATTTCGTATACCAGAATTAATGCAGTGTTTATTCTTTCTCTAATGCATAAACGCCTACATTTTACTTGAAGTCTTTATCAGACTTATCTGTAGAATGTGTTTTGTGATTCAAACTTTTTTTGTACTTGTTTTCTCGCTTCTGACATTCTGTTTGAGTCAGACTCCTTTGTATGGATCGGTTTTGTGAACGCTGTATGACGTTTTCTTACTTTTTGTGCGAGTTTGGATGACAAGCCGGGCTTGTTCTGCGTTTGATTAAAGACATAAGATAACTTTTGTCTCGTGACTTTGCTTCAATTCTAGTCAATTTGTCATTGTAAGAAGACTACGTACAAAGCTGCCAAATAAACCCTTAAAGACAAAGTTAATAAAAAGCAGATTTATTTAAAAAAAAAAAAAAAGATGGCAAGCACATTTTAGACAGATAGTAAACATCTAAAAGAGGGAAAATACAGATAAATTTACAAGAACAGTAATAAAGAAAGCACAAACAAGAGTTTTTTTTTTTTAAGTGGACCAAAAACAAAACAATACCAAGCACTCCTATTACACTAGTATTGTCTGTGCTTCTACAAACTAACTGAACGAGAACGTGTAGCTTTACTTAACTAGTGGGATACAATTCTGACCCCTGAACCAGGACCAACTTGTTATTGGTCGTTAAAATTTTTCAGGAGCTGATGTGTTACCATTAGCCCTGCTTTAATAACACTGTAGTTTAATAAGCCTGGTTTTGTTTTAGCCTTTTATTCAATCACAATGGACTACTAGATCATGTGCACTTTCCTCATCATTTAAGTCGTAACCCATCCCCCTGTACCCATCTGTTTAAATATGAAATGCCCAGGTACAAGATCTCTAACCACTAAACAAAATAACCAAAAAAAAAAAAAAAAAAAAAGCCATGTGTGGATTACAGGAAAAGTAGCTTCCAAAGCTAAGCAAGAGGTTGAAGTCATGGTAGTTCCAATCAATGATGATTAAAAAAAAAAAAAGTCAACAATTCAATTCCACTGCATTGAACAGTACACTTGAAATATTGAGGCTGTTAACCAGTGGCCAGTATTTTCACTTTTCAGACATTTTTAAAAGTGAATCCAGCTTCTGTACTGTTCCATAACGCTGCAGTCACAGCTAGCGTTATCAATTTACACTCCATGGAATAAAGCAACACATCATTCAATACACTACAGCAACTAAACCCCGCTGAGTGAGAAGTGGAAAGTGTATAGTAACAGACCTGAACACAATTTGTTTTCAACCTCATGAGGTATTCAGCTTTGGTTAAACATTATGGGTGTGGGATTTACATTCTCCAAATGATTTTGCAGATTCTTTGTTTATGCAGTACAATTATTGTTGATGCATTTACAACAGCTAAAACAGCCATAAGCATTAGGCTGCCATAGTAATATTAGATCTGGGTGCTACACAAGTAATATTGTACAGTAACGACCAAAAAATAAAGGATAAATACATATTCAATGTCCTATCAATGCACTCCAGAGATTCTTGAGAATATAATGATGGGGTGATTGATAATCTTTAAACCCCCCCCCCCCGAGTGTATTAATGATCAGTATAAGTTTATTTTTGTATTTAAAAAATACCCGTGTATTCTTGTTTAAAAAAAACACAGGTGCTTCACAACACATCATAGCTGCAAGAGAGTACTCACATCAAACCATTTTCAAGATAAACACTGTCTTAGGACCAATTAACAGCTTGGCAGACTACATTTCCCATAATCCCAAAAGAAAAAAAACGAAAGGAGTTTCTGAAGTTGCTATACAGACACTTTATTATTCAATCTTCAAAACAACCCATCACTTTGTGTGTGTGTGTGTGTGTGTGTGTGTGTTCTACATAATATCCAAGTGTCCGAGATTTATGGCAAAGGTTAAAAAGTTGATTTAAAAAAAAAGAAAGAGCAAAATAATATCTGCCACTCTGTCATAACCAATATGTTGCTAGTTTCTGCTGGTTTAGTTTTTGTCGTCTTTCTTCTCCTCTTCCTCATTCGGGTACGAGTGCCACGTTAGCCGCTCCTCATAGAATGAAATAACTACTTGCGGGCATTTCACGTTTGCTTCCTTGGCTGGCACAAGATCTGCCTCATCTGAATTTTTCCTGCAAGACAGCAAACGTTTAGGTGTCTTTGGATACGGGTAGGTCATACAACTCTGCAATAGACATGTATCAATTATGCACACAAATATCTAAAACTTCACCGTCCAATTTATTAGGAACGCCTGCGCATTAATGCGGTTATATCCAATATATCATGCGGCAGCAGTTCATAAAATCTGGAATGTATGATGTTCACATTAAATACTAGAATAAGGGCAATGTGACCTCGGTAACTAACAATGGCATAGCCGTTGCAGACTGATGGGGAATAAAAGCATCTAGGCATGTACAAAACAGCAAATACCCACATGAATGGGCTAAAACATTAAGATGACCACATTAGGCTCTACCCGATCAGGCAAGAACAGGAATCCTGAGTATCATGGGCACAGATTCACCATAAGTGGGTAACTCAAGATAAGGGTTACACACCTTCTAAAGGTTTTCTAGCATAATAAAACATGTCACAAATCACAAGTTTTCTTAAACTGATTTTCATGGACACGAGAATGAAGTTAATTATCTACAGTGGCTTTCGGGTCAACGGATCTAAATCCGTAACACCACTTTTGAGATGTATGAAGACGTCAGATTCCCAGCATGAATCTCAGAATAGCCTGGGCTGGTTGTATCTTCAATTTGCTGTCAACAGCATAAATTGATGGACCCAACCTGCCATGTGTGCAAAGCTCAGGCTGCTGCCAGTGAAACGGTACAAGGAATAATTTAATAGCAGGATGTTTTACTCAACAGAAGTGTGGCGTTTCCAATAAAGTGGATGTGTGAATGATGCAAAACGGGGAAGTGAGCATAATTCTATTTCAAACAGACATGTAACAGGAATAAGAATATGGACACTGTTGGTCTCAAATATCATAATTGCAGAATCTCTGCTCTAATAACTGGTTTACTGAGAAACGCAGGGATGGATGCATGTTTATGATAAAGATATCGTCACACACCACTTCATGAGGAACATCAGCTCTCCACTGGAATCTGTGGCTCCAATAATGCGTTCAGGATCCAAACCTCGTGCAAAGCCCCGTGGCTTCTCCTGCAACAGAGGAATTTTTTTTTAATGTTTATACTTTGATTTAAATGTGTGCGTTCCGCTTTTCATTTAGTAATAACATCTCAAGGAACAAGGAAAGACTATAGTGTAGATTTAACCTATTTATGTAAATCTTTAATTTGCACGAATGTCCCAAACCTCGTCTTTCCTCTTCTTAGGCCTGTCTTCACTGCCTGTCTCGTTATCCGACTCGCCAACTTTCCTCTTGCCACCCACGTCTTTTTTCTCATCTACAGCTTTCTTCTGAGACTGCAGAAACTCTGCTATCAGGTCTGGACAGTCAAGGTTATCTTCAGGCTCCCATGTGTTGTCCTCACTAATTATGAACAGTAAAATGAATGTGTCCATGTAATGCACTTATTTTTTAAATTGTAAAAGATTTTACACTAAAACCAAACAATTGCTAGTTAGCATGGCCTTAAAAAGGGACCATTTAAAAAGATTAAACACATTAAGGTTCCTAAAAACAAGGGCAAGAACTTTATGCCCTCAACTCATTTGTAGCACCATTCCAAGTTATATGATACAACACAGTGGAACTAAAAGCTCGACTAGTTTTCAGAATGCAATGCAGCTATATGATGCCTCTGCGGTGCGTTGTGTTAAAGTATGCTAAGTGCCCAGGAACTTAATTCAGGTAGATTGTGACCAGAGTAATATCAACTATGCTTTTATTTATTTTGGCTAGAATTGATGCAATGCCTAATTCATGATGAGAGGATTAATGATTCTAAGCATATTTATAGTACGAGTAATGGCACTGTAATGTGTTCTCTCTGCATTGTATGTGAACATATAATTCATTCATTTATTCATAAAAGTGCATTGCACTGCTGCAACACAATTTACCTCAAAGACCAATAAAGTACACCCCAGTAGTATAGTGGAAAAAAAAGAAGAAACATGCAATATACTAGTTCAACAGTTAAATAATGATATCAGTAAATAATTTAGGGGGCCTTCCTTTAAGTAAAGTTTTTTTTTTTTTTAGCTTCGATGCTTTAACCTACTCTGTGAAACCCTTCCATTTGAGCAGGTACTCGACTCGGCCTTTCACCACCCGCCGGTCCAGAACCTTCTCCACTACATATTCTTCCTCTTCCTCTTCTACCACCTCCTCCACCTTCTTCTTGGTTTGCTTCTTTCCTCCGGTGGATGCCAGTTTGGCAGATGCCTGGGCAGGTTCTAGTGGGAAAATATAAGCAAACAGGCTAGCTTTGGCATAGCTTTTTTTTTTGTTAAAAATATCCTATTAGTGCAGTTAAGGTTTCAGGAGAACAAGCAATATAACAAATACAGCACATAGGCGGTTTTAAGCAAAGCTTCGATTTTTTGCATTGCACTGATCAGTCAGCAAGTCCATACACGTATACATATTCTTTTGCATGCAACAAAGCTAGTGGAATTAAAACAAGCAACTTTGATGTAACTTTTCTTCATGTGCAAGTAGTATTCTGTGAAATTACAGAAATGGTGTCATGTTTACAAACTCTAAGCTACAGGACGTTAAATCACATCACTGTCGCCTAATGAGAATCACAAAGAGTTCCAGAACAATCCGGAAGACTTTTTGTGCCGTCTGTAGATAAAGTAAATACACGTCACTATTTAAACTGGCTCTGTAGGTGCAAAGTGCAATGCTGCATTTAAGTTACAGCTGTTGTTGTACATGGTAAGCGAACCATCCGCAAACAATTATGCAAAAACTAGACTCAAGAACCTTTTTTTTACTCAGGTGTGGCTTTAAAATAAATCCTTTTAGTTTGTAAACTATAATGTTTGGAATATATAATGTAGAATTATATATTCTTTTAAACGTTAACTAATAGATCTGGTTCATTTTGTTTCTGAAGTGTTTAAACAAGCAATGCTGAGAACATGTACTCTTGAGTAGGACCCAAAACGTTGCCGGGAACAACAACAGAAACTAAAGTCAGTCATGATACTGGAAAGAAAATTTCAGATTCGGCAAATAGCTGTAAACTGTAAACCAATGCAAACCTTCCAGGGGATGACCAGAAACACAAGCCGTCAAGTGCGCAGCGATAGGGCTAAGGTATGTTAAGCTGAAAGAAATCCACCACTGTCTCAAAAGTCAAAGTCATGACTGGGCCAAGAAACTCCTAAACACATAGCTCTCAAAAGTCTTATGGGAAGATGAAATGAGAGCACTTCTAGATGGATTAGAGGGGTGGGGCCTATGAGTAGATTACTAGGCACAGATACCAGTTTGAGCAAGACACTAGCAGGGTGCTGCTATGGGCTGGCATTAACAATGATGAGCCAGAGTAAGGTAAATAGCACTAAAAATCAACACTTCTAAAACTACTGCCAGTTTCTAGACAATTGTGGTACTGGAAGATTCAAGAAAATTATCATTTTTCCCCCTTACATATAGTTTGTTAATGGTTACATTATTTAATGCCTGCTATTTGTTACAATACTTTAAATAAGGTAAAAAATAAAATAAACCAGTGAAACCTAAATAAATACTAAAACGAATGTAAAAGGTCACGATATTTGCTACCCAATAAAACGAAGCTGAGGAATATACCATTTGCGTGTTAATCGTACATGCAGTTTAAACTCAAGTGTATTATAATCTGCTAACTGTTGAGCTAAACAAATTTTTATTTTTACAACCTGGGCACTGCGAAAATAACAATTAAAGATAAATCATTAACCTCCTAAGATTTGGTTTGGCTTGCATTTTAATATGTCCACGTAAGTGGACGCCAGGTTGTAGGAGGATAATAAAATAAATATTTTATTTATTATAAAATGCACAATGTCATAAAACCAACAACAACTTTATGAAGTAATCATGCTTATCATATATTATTTGAACCTGCCATTCTGCCAACAAAAAGGACTTCATGTGGCCTCTCCCAAAGTAAAGGCTGTTTTCAGATTGCTCTTCTATAAAGACCTGCTTTAAGCATTTGTCCAGTGAACAGCTCATTGCATCTGAGCTCCTGCAGAGTTTTTCTGACTATTTTCCTTAACCAGTCAATGAACTTCGTTATAGTTGCAGTTCAAAATACTTTGCCCATTAGGGTTAGGTAATGGGCAATAATTTTCAGTCAGCTCATAAAACTTGACCTACTTTATAATGTACATTTTTGTATTTCCATACAAAATAGGAGAGGAGTGTGTGCACGTGTTTAAGTCCATATTTATTTTAAGAAGCGCAATGCTGAAACTGAAAATGGTAAATCCTCTTGTCCACAGCCTGGCAGGAATTTACTTAGGAAATGGCCTAGAGCACATATGTCAAGGCCAAGGCCCGCGGGCCAAATCAGGCCCGCGAGTGGGTTTTATTTGGCCCGCGTGATGATATTAATTTATTATTAGATCCGGCCCGCGGGCTGCTGCAAGCCAGCAGCCCGCAGATATTATGTACGCACCAAAACTACATTTCCCACAATGCAACGGTGA
>JAOUQX010000019.1:11955130-11969560 GCA_028566295.1 Liobagrus marginatus | reverse complement strand
TGGAGCAAGTGAGGTTAAGGGTCTTGCTCAAGGACCCAATGATGGCAGCATGTCTGAAGCGGGGCTCGAACCCCCGACCCGCTGATCACTGACTCAGAGCCTTATCCACTGAGCCACCATCACCCTCTGAAAACCAGGGTTCGATTCCCAGCTCCACAAAGCTGCCACTGCTGGGCCCCTGAGCAAGGCCCTTAAGCCTCAAGTGCTCAGTTGGATAAAAATGTAAGTCGCTTTGTATAAGGGTCAAATGCTGTAAATGTAAATGAACCACAACAAGAGGGTCCTGGCAGAACTGAAAAAAACTGTTATACTGTTCTGGCTGAAGTAAATTAAAATGAGCACAGGCACAGAGAGTTAATTGCTTTAGAGTGCGCTAAGCTGTACATTTTTTCATAGCACGAAATATTAGCCGTTTGTGCCTGTGTATTTTTCATTGGGACAGACCTTTCACTAGCTCGGCCCACTGGAGTTAAGTTTTTAGCTTGAGTCAGAAACGATGTCTCATGAAGATATGAGGTTTAAACCTTCTGTTTAGTAACAACGTGTTTTAGCCAGTTACTTATAACTATAGCGCAAGTCTGTTTCAGTACGATCATCAACCAATCAGGCAGACGGTAAAGGATTGTTACTAGATGGATAAGTTAATGTGCTAGGGGTCTCCAACCCTGCTCCTGGAGGGACACTATCCTGCAGAGTTTAGATCCAACACACCTGCCTAGAAGTTTCTAACCCTATCATAAAGCATTGATTAGATGGTCCAGGTGTGTTTAGTTAGGGTTGGAGCTAGACTCTGCAGGACAGCGGCCCTCCAGGAGCAGGATTAGAGACCCCTGTGCTAGGATAACAAAAGGTTTTTTTTTGAACACATAAGGTGGAGCAGTGCAGGTGATCTATTCTGTAAGGCAAGAATACATCCTTTCCAGCTTTAATGAAAAATGTAATGTACACATTAATCTGTCGCTTGGATGATTCACAGAATGTTATTATTGGGTTGTCAAATCCGTGGCTTACTGTGGTGCGACATCAGTCACCTATGAGAAAGTATTGGTATAACTGCCTTTTCAGAATGTATATTTAAATGTGTAATGAATTGTTTGTATTGTGTGCTTTAGATAATGAATTTTGAGTCTGGAAGTAAAAAGTTGAATGAATGAATGAATGAGTGAATGAATGACAAACCAAGCAAACTAAAATTGATCTCAAAGCTATGACAGACAGACAGACAGACAGACACTTTATTAAGCCCGAAGGAAATTCAAGCATCCAGTAGCAACCAACAAGATGACACAAGACAAGACAGCAACATACAAGATGAATCATTACAAAGCAATATGTTAATTTGGCAAACGAATGAAAAGAAATAATTCTCATGGAGAAAATTAGGCACTTGTTATAATTAATTTTATACGTTTATCATTTTAAACATGCCAGCTGTGACATTTTATTGATTTATTGCTTTTGATGTACTTAGGCATGGAGGACAGCAGTGGCGTTACCATCTTGGTCCCTTGCACCAGGGATCGTCAGGATGTCTTCACCCCCGATTCACACATTCATGATGTGGAAGAAGAACAGGAGCAGAACAGGCAGGCTGCCGATTCTCTCATCCAGGTGATCGAGAAGCTCAGTAAGATAGTGGAGAAGCGGCCTAGGCGATGCACCCTTTCTGGAAAAAAGCCTGCTTCCATGACCTGCACCTCGGTAATGGTGGCTGATAGCAGCGAGGGCAGCGGAGGCGTTTCACCAGCCAAAAGAACCAAGGAGCATATAAAGGACTGTCAGAATCTCAGTTTTCCATCACTGCCGATCACGGAACAAGAATCATTTAACCGAAGTTCCCACATGGTTACCTGCTACCAGTGTAGCCTGTGCCGCTTTCTTTCTCCCACGCTGAGTGCTTTGACAGAGCACATGAAACATCATGATGAGCAGCACAATGACCTCTTTCTCATGTGCTCGGAGTGTTGTTTTACATCCAACCATCAAGAGGAGCTAGAGGCTCATATTAAGTGTCACTATAAAGAAGGCAGCTGCACCCAAAAATTCCCTGCAGAGCAAAAGACTGGATCGGTAAAAGGAACTTTATGGGGTAGAGCCGAGTTCTCCACCATGAAGTCTGAGCCTGAATCAGAAAAAATGGCAGGCACCCCTAAGAAGTGGTACAGTTACGAGCAAGGTCGGTATCGCTGCCTTATTTGCAGTTATGAATGCGGGCAGCAGCGCAATTTGAAGACGCATGCGTGGAAGCATGCCGGCTTGGTCGACTGCTCATATCCTATATTCGAAGATGATGCTGATCACCATGAAGCTCAGCTTTTATATACTCTGAGCAGCAACACGTCCTTGGAGCAGTGTAAAAAGCAGGAAGCTATTGTGGTTCTCGGACCTGTTGAAGAACAAGCTCAGGTACTGCACAGTGCCCCCTCCATTCATCTGGAGGTTTGTGCATCAGCAAATGTGAAATGTGAGGGAGAAATGCTGACCGAGAGAGTGGAGGAAACTAAAAACCCCATGCTGAGCGTTTTTCCTTTCGAAGGAGCTCTGTCAGAGGAACCCCCAGGAGAGGTTCAAGTGACTCCCGAGGCCCAAATGGAGCTGGAGTTGGAGACAGAAAACCAGCACGTGAACACGGACAGCTTGTTGTCCTCAGTACAAAAGATCATCAGCTCCAGGGGCAACAGTGCAGGCCATGTGAATGTCATTGTCGAGAGACTGCCCTGCCCTGAAGAACCTGCAGTCGGCAAGCCTTTGCTCCTCAGCCCAGAGGTGTCTGGATACAAGGCCTTACTAGCATCTCAGGAAATCGGAATTGAGAGCCAGTCTCACCCCTTGTA
This sequence comes from Liobagrus marginatus, assembly GCA_028566295.1. Lineage (NCBI taxonomy): Eukaryota > Metazoa > Chordata > Actinopteri > Siluriformes > Amblycipitidae > Liobagrus > Liobagrus marginatus. The sequence goes on along the minus strand of JAOUQX010000019.1, from coordinate 11,966,726 downwards.
CTGTGAGGAGCAGGTTCTAATTGACTGGAATGGAGACGATGAGCATCAGGAGATGGAGAGTCAAGAGTCCGATCTATCTCCAGAGGACAGTCAGCCTCCAGCTCGTAGAAGGACGCACTCTGAATGCTTGAGGTTGCACTCTTTGGCGGCCGAAGCCCTTGTGGCTATGCCATTGAGAGCTCCAGAGCTAAGTAAGCCCAGTGTTAAGAGTACTTCGTGTGTAATCTCTGATACAGGTCAGAAAATACTTGATTTTCGTGCTGCTTCTGCTGTATCCAATGCTACAGTACCTTCAGCAGAGCTGGTGGCTGGGATGCCAGGGTCAACCACCCTTTTTAACCTAAGTCAGGGTTCCAGGGAAGAGTTAGTGTTGGAAGGCCCTAAGGCTGGAATCAGCAAATCTTTACTGACCGTCATTGAAAAACTCAGAGAAAGGTCGGATCAGAACGCGTCAGACGAAGACATCCTACGGGAGCTACAGGACAATTCGCAGGTTCTGAACGGCAGCATGGCTGGGGGGGGACAGGTGGATGTTGCAGGTGATTCTTTCGCTACGGAAGCTGATCTGATGGAGTACGTTGCTGGGAGTGACCGACCCTTCCGCTGCCGTCTTTGCCTTTACAGCAGTGCAAACAAGGGCTATGTCAAGCAGCACCTCCGTGTTCATAGGCAGAGACGGCCTTATCAATGCCCAATCTGTGAGCATGTTGCTTTCGACAGCAAGGATCTGGAGAGCCATATGATCCACCACCGCAAGAGTCGCGTGTTCCAGTGCAAGCACTGCAACGAGATTTTCCATTATAAGGTGATTGTGCATTAGGTGAAAGTTTTATACTCGGTCGTAGATCATGAGGACGTAATATAGATAGTACACACTAAGATTAAAGGCTAAACAAGATCCCTAAATGTTCTTTTCCTAGTTCCCAGTAGGAACATTGGTGGTTCTTCATTGAACCCTATGTTTTAGCATTTAATTCAGGAGCCTTTTACCACCAAGCTGCCACTGCTGGGCCCCTGAGCAAGGGACTTAACCCTTTAGGGCGTCTATCAAGTTCTGTAAATGTAACGAGTTTCATTTTGCTTTTAAAGTTGAACTAAGTTTTGTTAAAGGTTTTTTTTTTTTAACCAGCTTTTCCAGTGTGAATATAATGTAACGTACTCATAAAGGTACTAAAACGGTCGCTGCATCTTTAAAGAAATATTACGTCATAAAATGTATCGGCCCATCATGTTCCAATATGCAAATGAATGCCTTGCAGCATGTAAAGGTTTGTGCAGGTTCATTTCCTAAAATTCTCATCAAAGAGAATCATTAAAACCTCATAAAAAAAGCTCATAAAATAAACATTTTTGATTCCTAGACCAGATTTCCCCATATGAAACCAAGTAATCAGTAATGGCTAGTTATTTATTATTGTATATAAGATAAAATAAAAATGAGTTCTTAAGCAAGTTTTCTAATATTGCTTTATTCAGAACTTAACATTGTTAACAAAGGACATTCCAAGTGACATAAGTGATGACTAAATATGCCCCTAAACACTATTTATCTATGATAACAATGTTAATGAAAAGTTTAATTACAACAGGATAATAACACACTGAACCAGGTATAAGGTTTCCGGGTATAAATATTGGCACCCTCCATAACGCCTCAATTTGGGTATGAGACTCTTCGTTTTACTTTATGTTGATTAGTAGAGGTGCTCCTATCAGGGATATGCGGAATAAAAGAAGTTTCACTGCATGCGTGTGTATGCGATAAATAAGACCTGAAATTGATTAAGTATTAAAATGAAAAGAAGAGAACGTATCAGTTGACAACTCTGTTGTTATTATTAGCACGCAACGTATCAACTTAAAACCTGTGCTGGGTTAGTCATTGGGAACAGCTTAGAGCTTTACAAATACTTTCCTTTAGAATATATATAAAAAATAAAATAAAAGACAGGAGCAACAGAACAACATATGAATTTCACCATTTTGTCTGATATTTCTTTTTCTTACTGCCCTTGCAGTAAGGTTGCAGTCACTGAAATGCCTCTGTTACTGGTGCTTGAGTTTCTTAACTGCCCCACTCTCAAGTTCAAGTTCAAAGTTTATTTGTCACATGTACATCATACATAGTACAACATGCATTGAAATGCTTGGACGACTGACCGAAAGTTTACTGTAAATATGGGTGAGAGAGAGAGAGAGAGAGAGAGAAAGTGTACAGGGGGGTTGGTTGCATATAAATAATGTTTACAATAAGTACAGTAATTACAAATGTACATCTATATGCAATAAGTATATGTGCTATAATATAATATATACAGTGTACGTATGCATTCTGTGCAATTTGTGCATCTGTGTGTGCAAAAGAAAGTCCAAAAGAGAGAGAGGCTCGCTTAGCCTAGCTTTTGTTGGCTTTTGGCGATCAGTCTTTAAGTTGGTAATGAATGAATGTGACAATTATTAGTGTCATGCTGAACGGATTTTCAGACGATAAAATTGATCTTTTTGTTGTATGCGAGTATAGTCACTAAATTATTTCATTATTTAATGCTAGCAATTATCGCTAGGCATCAATGCAGATGTTCCGATTCAATTCCTATTCGCAAGCTCTCGATTCGACTCAATGGATACTAATAGAAATCCTTTTTTGTATTCGCATTCACCACGGTAAATTGAATGAAAAAGAAATGTAGCGCCACAAACTTGTATTTTAAACTTTTTATTTTTTGGTATCCTTGGGTATATTGAAACGGAACGGTCGCGAATACCGTGATAAAACAATCAGGTTTTCTTTTTTATAACAAACAAAGTCTAACAACATTATATGAAAACTTATACTGGCTTTAAAACTGAACTAGAAAAGTACAGAAACCAAGTCACTAAAAATTGTAATTGTAATTGACGATAACCCTGCATCCGCTACGTTAGTTAATAAATGAAATGAACAGTGGGCTCCCTGTTCTTAAAAATGCAAAACAGTGACCTCTAGTGGACGAGACTAGTAACAGCGATCGGATTTATGATAATGAATATTACTTGCGTTTATGAAATATGACAGGACAAAATACGATTTCCGCCTTTTGAGAATCGATATCAAATTGACCGCATATCTAAAAACTATATACTAAATACGTAAAAAAAAAAAAAGTAATAAATTCCCAGCCCTATTGACGATACAGCACTTCTTCCTTACTCTATTTCTAGACTTTATTATTAAGTAGTTCATTTGCGTAGTAACTTTAAAATATTTAGCCGAGAAGTGCCGTAAGCCCTGTGCGCAGCAGTGGAAGTTAATCCTATTCTAATACTCGCTAATTCTAAATATGTAAACACTGGCCTTTTCTCTCTGCTGTGCATTTATTAATACACTGCCTGGAATGCATTTCTTATTCATCTCTATTTCTTTTCACTTCACTTTCAGAGTCAGCTGAGGAACCATGAGCGAGAGCAACACGGGATCATTGACACGGCAGCGTCGCTCACGCCTGTCTGTGAAACCAAAGCTAACATGGACGAGTCTGAAAAGATGACTGAAGAGGGTAAGAGTCACTCCATTGTAGGAGTTTGTAACGTGGGGTTTTATTGAACTGCTACATGCTATTCCACTACAAGTGAAACAAAAACAGGGTCAGGGTTGCTGGTCAGTAACCAGGGACATTTTCTTTCTTTCTTTCTTTCTTTCTTTCTTGATTGTTTAATTTCTAAAACAACAACTTGAGATATTGCAATCCTGATCACCTGATGATTTGCCCCTTAACTGGAGGAAAAATATAAAAATGCAGCATTATGCTGTTAATGAACATTGCTAATTTTGTCCAATCTGCTAATAATCAAGTAATGTCGACGACTAGAGATAAAATAATTGTAGGATTTAACAAAATTATTATTTTTTTTTTATGTCATCATAAATCCCTGTCTTTGTGTGTGTACTTTTCCCTACAGATTGTGTCAGCGAGCAGAAAGTGTATAAATGCGACATGTGTGATTATACCAGCTCTACCTACGTCGGAGTGCGGAACCATCGCAGGATTCATAGTTACGACAAGCCCTACAGGTGTGTGTCGATGCTCTTCGAATCAACAGGATAAGGTTTTTTTCTCTGTTAAACACTAATTTCCAAAATAAATCAATAAATAAATATCCTGATATAAGTAACGGTTACCAGTGTGCTGACGGTGAAGTGCAGATTAAACCCTTTATATCGTTTTAACCAGATCTTACTTATGGTGGCTGTAATAGCAGCGTTTAACCACACGGGGGCAGCAATGCATAGTCTTAGATTGAAACTTATTTTAGGGAAGTATTGTGGATGTGTGGGTGTCGCTTACAGTGGAATAGAGCTGCATAGAAAGTGGGGAGCACTTATTTACTTCATACGTTTATTTCCGTATTTTATGATCCGTGATCGGTTAATCTATGATTTCAATTGCCATCATTGAGAATATTTTACATCACAGCTTATATGGAGCTGCGTAAGCTAGTATGTGTTTATTAAACCTTATATTAAAAAGACTATAAGCTGTATGTAAAATTAACGTCACATCCACGTTTACCGTTTAGATGTGGAACTAAAGATCATGCCTTACACACAGTACATCTCGTTTTGTGTCTCTTAGCAATGCGTCATTATGCATGCAGACATCTCTCAGCCATTTTGCTTCTCGAACCTACACCTACTTCAAACAGCCTTTCAGAGACACGGGGCCTTTTCAACGAGCTCTCGCCTGAGCACTGCGCTTCGAGTGGGACACGGTGGAAGTGGCAGACGGCACAGTGATTTCATGTCCTTTATAGCAAAAAAAGAAATAAAAAAAAAGTTAAAGCAGTCATCCAGTAAAAATAAATCCCATTAAATCTTTTTGGCTGGATGTTCCTATGGTGCCGGAACGCATGTATTATCATCTATTCTCCTCAAGAGGGCGGTACAGCTTGTTTCATTTTCCTGATGCATTTACGTGATTCACTTGGCATAAGAAAGCGGACGCTCATCCGTGAATGTAAAAGATGTGTTTATACACACACACACACACACACACACACACACACACACACACACACACAGGTTTGTTTTGGTATCTTAGTGAGGATATTCCATAGGCGTAATGGTTTTTATAATGTACAAACTACATTCTATCCCCCTACTCCTAAACCTACCCATCACACACACACACACCAACCCTACTCCTAAACCTACACATCACACACACACACACACACACCCATACTACCCCTAAACCTACACATCACACACACACACACACACACACACACATCGCAGGCTGGGGTGTTTTTGGCCCCAGATTGCCCTATAATCCTTCATCACCTTAAAGACAGCACTCTACAGTCTATTAACTCAATCCACGAACAATGAGTGAGACAGGACACATGTTTTGCTCTTTTTAAAAAAAAATATTACCTTCTATTTACCTCCGGTTTAATTTTCTTTTTCTTTTCTATTACTGTTGATAGTTTATTTATATCATTGGCAGGTCAGATGGCTAAAAGTAAAACGTGATCAATAACATGTAATATAGTCGTACCTAAAAAACTTGGAAAAAATTAACATTTTATTAAAATAGTTTTTAATTGCAGGTTTTATTTTTTCCTTTTATTACTGCTATTTTTAAATGCTTTTTCTTTTCAAAACACCTTTATTTATGCAAATGTTTTCCTCTTTGCAGACTTGCATAATTGACACACTTATGGTGTGAATGAATGGCGTGATTATTTGTGATTGTTTAAACATTTCAAATCAAAGGCATTATTGAAATAGAACAATGCCCTTTGATCATTTCAACGAACAATATTTTATCGTTTTTATGCTGTTAACTTTCCTTTCCGTCCCCATACGAGAGGAACGCCGGAAAGCAAAGCGAAGTGAAGCGCAGGAAATTGAAGCACAGTGTGGGAGGAAGACGAGCGAGAGCCGTAGGAATTCCCCTAGCCGAACGAGTCTGTCACTCTCCACTCAGTGTGGCCTCTGGGCTTATGGTGTCATGGCAATAAGGTCAGGCATGCAGACAGGTCACACCAGCCAGAGGTCAGACAGGTCAGGCCACGACCCTGGTCAAGAGTTCAGCAGTAGGGATAGTCTTCCAGTGCTCTTGCTTGATGCTGTTCACTGTGCAGAAATGACATTTGAAAGCTAGGCAGCATGGCCTGATTAAACTACAGAGGCTTGTTAGCATCATTTTGTAAATCCTCAGTGGAGCACAGATAATGAAAATAAGTTGGATATAATAATATCGACAAAAATAATTGAATCACGATGAGCAATAATAACATCAGGCTTCTCAGCTTGATTTAGCACAATGCCATTCTTTATTTTATTCCATTTCTTTTTTTTTTATTGCGTTATGGTATTTTCAGATTTCAAGCAATATAATTCAAAACATTTCATTTTGGTTTTTTTGTATTTTTTTCAAATGAAACACGTCTTCTTTATGCTATTAATGCAATGTTTTAATTAAGTACAAATTTGTCAAATAATATACTTTTTCAATGTTATTTTTCCGTAATATTTTGTCAGCATGATTTCTAAATTAATTACAAATATGACATTAGATGTTTTAGCATGGACTAAATTATTACTATTACTGTAAAGATAATTTGTAATTTCTCTACTTGTAATTATTATGATCATAATAATCATTAAAAATATAATATATAATTATGTATTATATTATGTTATATAAAAAGAATATAATTTGCATAAAATTGTTGTCAGTAGCAAATTTAGTTTGAGTTAGTGTATAACATTGATTAAATCACCATTCAGTGTTTAATATTAGGACCAATAGTTGTCACATGCTTCACAAAATAGAAATAATAAAATGCTAAATATTTAAGTGCAAAAATTATTTTGATCTGTCTAATGATATTAACAATAATGTAAAATAAGTCAATTGAATTTGACTAATTATTGTATATTTGAAAAATGTTGCTGCTTTTTCACCCTTTTACAGATTAGGGATAATTTTTTTTTTAATATACCCAATACAACAATGAATTTAAATATAATGCCACACAATATTTGACTACAAGTAGCAGTTGATGTAATATTTCTCTGTATTTGCTATTATTTCAATATGTACAATTAATCCCCTGTGTAGTGTGTTTAGTTGTTTAACATATGAAATGTGTAGTGCTTATTCCAAATTTTACTTCTTGTAGATGCTTTTGTACTTTGTATTGTGACTCTTCTCCAATCCCGGAAAATTCACCATATGGAAGCCTTTTTTTATCAGCCTGTCGTGTTGGTTTCATTCATATGGACTCATTATTCTGCTATACAAAGAAAGGGATGATGACCACTAAACGGACTACACCAGTGATCAAAGATAATACTGTTGATTGAGGGGTGGATGACATAGTAAACTACAAAACATAGGGGTAAAGAAAAGCTAGTGATTAAAAAATGGACTATTGAGAAAAGGCTTGAATTGTATCCAGCGTCAATCTTGTCCAATTTTTAATTTTCTGACCATGTGCAATTTAAAAGTGAAAATGGTACCTTCTCATTTACATTCTCTCTTCCGTATGAGCATTCTGTATCGTAAATGCTGCAGTTTTACTGCGGATAATTACACTGTAAGCAGAGTTGAGCATAAGGAAGTCATTAATCCATAGTTTGCTTCTTGATATAATCCATATAATAATTGACTATATGTCATGTAGCATATAGTTAGTTTATATAGCGTTCTCAAATGTGAGTTAACAAACAGGACCAGGCTGCTGTGGTCCTTAGCATCTACTTTGTACACTTCGTTGCAAACTCCAAAATGATGCATGACGAAGCAGACACGGCATGCTTTATTGGAATATTAGTGATGGTGGAGAGCTATGCAGCGACTGCTTTGTACAGTTTTCTGAAAAATTCCACATCCAGCTGCACTTCCTACACCGCTTCAGCTAACACACAGATTGGGTTCTCAGCACTATTTTGCAAGCAAGTTACTGACAGTGCAGTTGTCATACGTGGTACAACATACAGTGAAATGCTTTGATGACTGACCGAAAGTTTGCTGTAAGTGGGGGTGAGGGAGAGAGAGAAAGTGTAAAAGGGGGGTTGGTTGCATATAAATACTATTAACAATAAGTACAGTAATTACTAATTACAAATGTACATCTATATGCAATATGTATATGACAATAATAATATAATATAATATAAATATACAGTGTAACAGATACATTCTGTGAAATTTGTGCATATGTGTGTGCAAAAGAAAGTCACCTACTCTGCATTACAATACAAATAACGAGTAGACAGCACATATATGATATACTGACACATTGTCTATATTGGACTATATTGAAATATTGGACTATATGGAAAATATAGCATTTTCAAAACCAAAACTGGATTATTCAAATTCATATTTATCACATACACAGGTGAGGCTGGGGTCAGAGCGCAGGGTCAGCCAGAACGTGTGGCCCTCTGGAGCAACTGAGGTTAAGGGCCTTGCTTAAGGACCCAATGATGGTACCTTGCCTGGTGCGATGCTTGAACCCAGACCCTCTGATCACTGACCCAGAGCCTGACCATTGATCCACCACCACCAATAATATTATAATATTATTTATATCATTAGATGATATTAGATTATTATCTAATATCAAATTACAGCCTTATTCCATTGTGTACATTTTGATATCCAGTTTTGGTTTTGAATTTTTACAGACTTAAATAAGTATATCCAAAAAAAGAAAAAGTAAGTTGTTTTGTGCTTGGATATCAAGATAAATTATAAAACTAATTTCTTGATATCTGTGAGCTCCTCTTTCTCTTTCACACTTACAGTGTTTCTAAGCAGCAGTCCACCAATGTCACCACTTGGGGGAAACAATACACCTTGGCTTAGTAACCTGTACATGCAGCCAGACTGATGCAGGGTTGACTGCATAAAAGTCCGAATCCTACAGGCGGTCATCGTTAACAAATCAACACAGCAATCTGTCTTTCACATCCACCGGTAGCTAACGAACCAAACTGGTTGTCCTCTTCAAACCCATTGTGCACTTGGCGTGTCTGTAGTATACCTTTGAAATGTGTGATGTGCGTGAGGGAGGGTGCAAAAGCACCCCTTACTACACTGCCCCATTTATTCATTTGCCACCCCGCCTTTTTTAACCCATCTTTTTTCTCCAGTGCACTTTTTATCATCCCACTACACCGCCTCAATTTTTAACCTCCATTTCGTTTTAAGGGAATTGCATCTGTGTGAGGCCAAGATCCTCCCTTATTCCTATATGTGGGTAAAATATGTATGTAAAATTTTCTGATACACACCAGAGGTCTATATATGTACTCTAGTACAGTAAGCTTAAATAAGCGATTCATATATGAACACACACCTGCAGCATGTTAAGTGGCATGTGTATGTATGGATCCTGAAGCATGTAGTCTAAATCCCAGCGCGAGTGTGATGGTCAGGTCAGCGATGGCAGGGTGCAGGTGAAGTGGAGTTCACATTAGCATATGGCGCCGTGCGCTACAGGCCCCGTCTCGGAGCCACAATGGCGGCTCCATCTGTTCCTGTCGCCTGTTACAAATCTGGTGTCACTCGGCTGGGTGGAGCGATGCTACACCACCATTAGTACGGTTAATAAAATGCCGGCTGCTTCTTTGGATTGACTCATGCTGGATATAAGGTGTAGCGCACCTATGCATTGCTACTCTAGCTAGCATAAATCACGGTCACCTCACTGCACAGAAGAATTGTATCTGTATATATAATCTATGTACTAGTTAAGGGATGTGCAGGATGAGATTTGGTGAGCTCATGAACTGTGTTTACCCTCCATCATTATTGTTTTTTTGTCTTTTCATAAGTGAGTTGATCTTTCCCCACATTGTCATTGGTGTGACAAATAATTAAATTCTCTGGATGATTAGTTTTGTGTTTTTTCTCCTGTCTTTGTAATGGCTAAATTGAGAAATTCAATTGTGTTGAATGAAAGGCTGAGCGCTTATATTATCTTTAAGACTATAGGCTCGGGGGAGGGGGGGGTGGAAGCATTTTCCTCTAAATGTAAATAATATATTTTTAATAGCCTTTTTTTTATGATGTTAAATTTTGCATGTTATATTATTGCACTTATTATGATGTGCATTTGTTTTCAAAAATAAACAGTTTAAAATAATCATATTCATATTAAATCGTGGGACCTTTCGTATTAAATATTTGCAGTATTGCTTGAATGCTATACTGTAAGTGCCACTTAAATGGTGGAGCATGATCTGTCTGTTACCTTGTTTTTTTCTTCAGTTTTTGATGACACATGATGAACTGACGAACTGAACTTGAACCGGCCCGTTCACCAATCGGCTATGAAAGCCAGGTCAACAACACTCACATTCATGCATGCAAACACACCGCATCGTATTTATGCTCACAACCTCCATGCAACTGTTTGCCATGAGCCCCATGGCTCATACACTTTGAACCAAAAAGGATGCTTGTTAACCTTGCAGCCTTTGTGCAATATTTCAAGAACGTCCGAGTGCTTATCATTGTATAGGATTGTCGGATTGAGTGCAGCGGAACAGATCTAATCCCATGATGGAGACATTATAGTGTTTTGTTGTCAGATTCATATTCTATTTAAGGTTTGTCTGTTCATTGAGGGATTTTTTTTTCTCCTTGACCCCGTCTGCATCTCCTTGTGTATAGGCTGTAATGAGACACCTTGGGTTGGGGGGGGTTAAACACAGTGGATCAGTCATTTGCTGAGGCTGGTGAACGACAAATGAACTCTGAACTTTGTTTGCCCTCTATGGAAGCGAGTGTGTTTGATTGGGGCAGTAGGCGTCCTAATGATGCTATCTTTCCTGCATGCCTTTTTTTTGTGTGTGTGAATTGGATTGAATTTGCTTCGAGGAGGGAAATGAGATAGAGATGGGAGGGAAAGAGAGGAAAATGAGAAAAAAAAGGAACTGGGGAGCTAAAGATATGTTTGTTGCGCGACTCGGACGTCAGGTGGCAGTAAAAGGATGGTTTGGGTGTTGGCCACCACTGCGAAAATCGAACCTGTGTATCTGTGTGTTTGTTGGAGGTGGGGATGGGGTGGGGTGCCACATCTCTGCCTTTGCAAACAAACGTCGAGGCAGATGTCATAAGCAATGTGATTGGCTGATGACCAACCTCACGCGTTCCCACTCGAATGACGCCAAGTCTTATTGGTGAATAGCAACTTGAGGAATCTAAATTCGTTTTGAAATTCACATGCGTGTGCACACATCTATCCACCCACCTTTGTTTCCTCCATGACACCTTCCTATAACATGCATCATGCACGTACCAACTCATTCATACACGAAGTGTATACTGGTTAAACAGTGGAACACAAAGCGTCTTTGTTTTCTCGCGTCCTGCTCAAACAGTTTTGGAGGTGGAGGTGTTGACGTTTCGGTGACTTTATTGGCTGGCATGTTTTGATGTTGCGTCAGCCGATGTATTCACACTGTAATAGCCGCCCCTTTATCCAAGACATTTAGACAGTAATAATGATAGTAATAATTGAAGATCTGAATGATAACTGACATTTTCAGATCCTATTTGTCACATACATGCAGTGAAATGTTTTATTTTCC
>JAOUQX010000019.1:11938537-11949261 GCA_028566295.1 Liobagrus marginatus | reverse complement strand
TGTGTGTGTGTGTGTGTGTGTGTGTGTGTGTGTGTGTGTGTGTGTGTGTGTGTGTGTGTGTGTGTGTGTGCGCGCAAATGTGGATGCTTCGTTCACTTGGGAGTATGTACACACCTGTGTGCAATGCACTTAAAATTTGTGTGTGTTGGTTTTCTAAGATTGTGTGTGTGTTTTGCATGTTTGCTCAGTAGGATCCACACAGAGGATGGAGGGAGAGAAAGAGGAAAGCAAATAAGGGAGTGACATTGAGTTGAGAGCAGGAGGGTTATTCAAACTCCTCCATTCTGCCCAGTTCCAGAACTCTGAGTCATTAAGCCACACACACACACACACACCTTTTTGGACATATTTTGGTCAAGATTAAATATCACTTGCTCCATACATGAATTTCAAGTTTAATTTCTTTCATTTTGACCGGTGACATGGTGACAGAAAAACTGCTGTTTTTTGTTGTGCATGTGACTTGTACCAGTAAACAAAGCCCGGATTGTAAGCACGAAACCGTGAATGGTCTGCAAACAATTTGCACAAGCACAGTTGTAATGATCCATGAAGATAAATAAATAAACTCTGATTTCCATGGGCACTGAGATGCAGACCAAACAAAGAAAGCTTCAAATTTGTGTGGCAAATGTATGTTTGCATGGACATAATAGATGCCCTTACATATCCGCCTTATGTGTGTTTATTCACTTAACTGCTACAAAAGCATAAGAAACAATAGAAAATGTATTCAATCAATTAACAGCATCCAGAAATATGTCAGTGGGTTGCTAACTGAGGCACTGTACATTTCACTGTACCCCTATATCATACAAAATCCCTTTAATGTGGCCTGAAAGACTTGCATTCCTGCAAGAAACCAGTGGGGGGCAGTGCAGTAAACAAGTCGCTAACTGATTTGATTTAACACTTTCAGTGCCTTTAAGGAGTCAATAAATACATTATTATTATTATTATTATTATTATTATTATTATTATTATTATTACAGTAAATATTGATATTTTTAGTTTGGGTTAGGTTTTTACCTTTTTCATTTATCAGACTAACAAAAAACAACTGAAATCCTTTAAAGTTTTCAATAACTACTTATATTTTGATTACTGTTCATTTAAAATATTTGGCAGATGCCCTTATCCAGATATTTTTATTCTATTCACACATCTGGGCAGTTGCGGATTTAGGGCTTTGCTCCGGGACCCAGCAGTGGCTGACTGGTAGTGCTGGGAATCGAACCTACAATCGTCTGATCACCAGTCCAACACCTTAACCCTAACCTAAAACATAATAATAATAATAATAATAATAATAATAATAATAATAATAATAATAATAATAATAATAATAATAGTAATAATAATAAACATTTAAAAAAAGGACAGTGCCCTCTAATTGCAATTTTATATTTAAAATTAAATATTGAATCACACAAACAAGGCCCCCTTTCTTTTTTTGACAGGCCCCTTATCAGAGTATTATAAGATGTCATAGATGTGTGAGAGAAGCACCTGACCAAAGAGAGCCAGGTTGGAAAACAGAAGCTGGTTAATCTAGGCTTAATCCTCTACCTTAAACGATCCAGCCTCAGTGCACTACTGTTAAGTCATGTTATCTTAAGTGCATTACGGCAAAACAAAGCTTAAAGGATTATGTCGCTCATTTACACTGATAAGGTATTGTTTAGGGCATCACTTTTACCCTCACACCAAATCTAAGGTCCGTTTTTGCTTTTTCAGATCATTTTTTATTAGCAGCAACTGAAAATGTATTTGTGTAATATAAGTTTAGCTTTATTATTCAGGAGGGCTTTCATCAATTATGCTGCTGGAACAGTGTTCTGCCTTGTCATTCAGTGTTAAAGACATCATTCAACTTTCTGGAGGCTTTTTTTCCCTCTAAATTACAGTGATTATTTTCAGTGGATTAAAGTAATGGCTGTCATTAATTAAAAGGTTTGGGTTCAGCTCCTTTTAATCTTAAGTAGGGACGTGTGCCAGAGGACAGAAGAGCATGCGGAATTCTAATGGTGTTTTGAGGTCTTTGAGCAGCAGCCTGGCCGAGGTGAGATAAGTGTGTGTGTGTGTAGGTGTGTGTGTGTGTGTGTGTGTGTGTGTGTTTGTTTGTTTGTTTGTTTGAGGCCCGTGCACATCTTTCTGTCTGTCCTTCCTGCTTATGATGCATGCCACCTCTCAGTGTTAATCCAAAGCAAAGCTGGTCAGAACAAATCTCTAATTCTGGCTTGATGTTGGATAAATATAACAATCGAGCTTCATACCACTGAAATATAACTGGATAAAGGATAATTGTATTCTTTATGAAAACAAAACCTTTCAAGCACTTAAAGCGGTTTCCGGTTTATGCTCCGAAAGTCTCAAAATGTTAACAAATGGAAGTATGTATTGCATTAAGCATGCGTGAAACGTAGGTGTACGTGCAAAATTGTGTGTTTGACAAAAAGTGACAACCGTAATATCCATTTACAGTAAAGCATTAATAGCCTTCTAGGAGTTTGTTGTATTTATTCACTCTGGGGATACAACCCATATTAACATTTTGGCTTTTCTATTTTTCTGTCTCTTAACAAACGTTTAAAACAAACAGCATTCGAGATGATATCTGCATTTTCTGCCCATTAGTCAACTGTTATCTTGCTTGTGTTTGAGTGAGTTATCAATGTGAGCTTTTTTGCATGAACACGTTTCCAGAAATTCCCAGTTCTGTCAATCATCTTCGGCTGAACAGCAAACTCCAAAATAAATCCCAAAGATTAACGAATGTCACAGTGTTAAATAGGAAACCTGGGAAAAATAACTCTACCAAGTGTGCACACAGTTTACATGCCCTATCCCTTCATTACCCATCCCCAAAAAAATGTATTGAAGGCTAATTGGCATCTACACGTGTATGTTAATGTGTGCATTTCTAATGGTCCCCTGCAATAGGCTTCAGGTTCCTCTTGACTCTGTGTAGAGTTACAGTACAGGAAATGGATGGATGGATGGCTGGATAGATGTTAAAGGCTAAGATTAAAGAGGCAGTTAAGCAGTTTTATTTTACCAAAGTAAATAGATGTTATTATTTTTTGCTATTTAATACTTGTCTTGTGTCTCGCAACATGTTTCCGAGTGAAACGGAATTACAGTCCTTTGTATGTCCCGTATGTAAAGCAGAATTGACAATAAATCTTAAATATAACTTTATACGAAACTTAATTATCTATCGTAATGGACCAAAAAAGTCATTTAATCTTGTGTGTTTACAACAGAAATTGCAATCAAGCTAACTGTAGATTTGGACGAAATTAGTGTCAGTTTATTTAAATAAGCAGTACTGTATGTAAAAACTAGATAAAAAAAAAATGTTCATGTACATTTTAGACAGTGTATAATTTAAACGCTGCTGTTTACTGTACATGTTCAATGCACTCTTATCAAGTCAGCTGTTAGATTTGCATGTGCTTTCTTTTTGAATTCTGCCTTATAACGTAAATACATAAATCATTTATAATGTGGGACAGGTCTATATAATAGTAAGCAGCCATAAAGAATTTTATTATCCTGTTGAACAGCATGGGATATCTAGCATTAAAGCCTGGATACAACAGCCAGGTTGATGATTTAGGATCAGTTCAGTAAACCTATTAGCTATGAATGAAACGGAGGTAAAACTTGCCTTGGCCCAAATGTTTATAGCAATATGCAGTAAATCTGTCTTTTGGCTTGGAGAATATCCAGGCCCTTGGCTATGTTTGGAGTATAATGTGTTAGACCAATCAGCATTTGTATTATATCAGGTCCTCAGGAGCACTTTTTTGTTAACGGGCATATCAGAAATCAAAAGGTGACTGTTTGTACGAAATTGTTATTAGAACCGTATCAGCAAATCGATATCATTTGTTTGTTGTACTGGATTAAGTTGGTAGTAGTATGCACTGCATGTTGTGCAAGGAAGGAAGTGTGCATAATAGCCAGCAGGGGCAGTGTGGGACAGCCAGAGCAAATAGTAACAGCACTTTAGGGAGTGCGTTGTTACTTAGAACTGACCACAGATCAGAATCGCCTTTTCCACTTAAGATTTTTGTTGCTGTAGTCTCTGGCCTACGGCTGTTTTGATATCTGTGGTTAGTAGGCATGACTGTGACTTGAACATTTTCCAACCTGGCAGTATAAATGTCAGCCTGGTCAAAAGTTATGGGCCCCAAAGTCCTACTAAAACTCACAAGGAAGATATAAGCAGAACAAGAATCTGAGACAGCAAGTTATTTTTAGCTTTGGGACCAGAATAGGACTTTCCCAGTTTTTTTTTTTTTTTCCTCGCATAACTCACATATATATTTACCCCTCCTCTCTTGCTTTTATTTCACTCTCTAAGGCAGCCCGTCCCTCTGGTAGATAAATCCGGGTCACCTTTCCTGGGGAGTTAAAAAGTGACTACTGTGTGTAATGCTGTAGTGGGGATGAGTATGCTTCAGTGCTAATGATTAATGATGCGGCTCACGCGCATGCTAAGCTGGGAATTTTGCATCCTCCCTAGGGTATGATACCACTGAAAGCTCTCCAAAAAAAATCTTCAATGAAAACATCAAGACTTTTCCACATTTCAGCAAGACATGTTCATGTAACCGTCCTGAGGGATGTTACGGATTTGAAAAAATGAGACGGAATGAAAGGGACAGAAGCAAAGGCAGTGAAAGAGAAAGCCTTAGTCAAATGGATCCGAGCTCTGGACAGATGTTGGGTGGTCCAGCAGGATGTCTTCAGAGCTTTGTTAGATGTTAGAGATGATGAGGTGTTATATTTTATCAAAAGCAGCTGGGCAGGTATGATGTAAACCCCACTTGGATTTAAAATAGTGAACTCTCGTGAAAATTCCTCAGGCTGATCTTTAATCTGCATTAGTTTAGCTTGGTGCAGATGTGCTGAATTAAAACATTTGCAAAAAATGCATTTGTTTCGACAATTTTACAAGCGTTGTGCATTTTTGTTCTCACAGGATTTCCACTAGGGGCAGAAGAATTCTGACAAACTATTTAAAGGATTTGTAATCAAAAACAGAAATATCCTTAAAGAAGAATACACAAATAATGAAAAAAAATGTATAGTACAATTACTTGGAATACATTGGTATTTGATCCTTGATCATGCCAAATTCTAAATATTTCAAGAAAATTGATACGTTTAAATCATTGCTCTGTCACAAAACATGTTGAACCTGACAAGATGTTCTCATTGAAACGATTGTTGACAGTCACCAAGATTTACAGCTTTGCTGACTGCCAGAAGGCCTATAATAAGGCTTGTATCTTTCTTTGTTAAATACTGCTACTGTAAGTGTTTAATGAGAGTACACGGCAACTGCAAATCAGATAAATAATAGTCTTGAAGCCTTGAAACTATTGAAGGATTTATGGAAGTATGCTGGTGATTGCTTATATAGATAACTAATGGGAAATACGGCCTCAACTGTTTGGAGGGGGCAAAAGACAGAGCTGTCACGCTTCTCTTTTCATCTACACACTTTTCATGTAGAAACCTGTAGTAGCTCTGAGCGTTACCAAGTCACTCTGTAAAGAGTTAAACTGGCTTTTGAATGGAAATGAATTCAACACAATGCTGTGGTCGATCGTGATTAGTGATTAGAGATCCATTCTGATAGTTTTTTTAACGCTGTGTGCTTTGACATGACTCATTCGCGGAGGTCAACAAGCACTTACACCCTCTCATTAAAGACGCATGATGAAAGCCAAAGAAAGATTCAGGGGTAAAATAGAAAAACACCAACAAATGAGACGCCCTAGATAAATACAGGGATTGGGTTTTGGAGAAAAGTCAACAGCAATCTGTAGGCATGACGGCGGAAGCACAAAAGCCGGCCGAAGGCTTGTTTATAGGAGCGCTGCTTGTAGAACTCGCTTGGGCAAGTATGTGTATTTCACTTGTGAGTGACAAGCTTGCAGCCATTTTTTGCATACCCATTGTGTGGAGGTCAGGTGTTAAAGGTTTCACATACAGCGCCGCTGTTGACTGAAGGTTTAATTTGTGCCAGGGTGGCAGTCAATGCCACATACTCTTATTTCAAATGCAACATTGTAATGCTATAGTTGTTGTGAATTAATTTCTTTCTCAGAATACTTCTGTTTCTATCTGCATGGCATATTTAAGTATTCTGATTGTGGATATGGTGGCTCAATGGTAAGGCTCTGGGTCTGTGATCAGAGGGTCGGGGGTTCAAGTCTCGCACCGGACAAGCTACCATCATTGGGTCCTTGAGCAAGGCCCTTAACCTCACTTGCTCCAGGGGCACCGTTTGTTCTAGCTGACCCTGTGCTCTGACCCCAGCAGTCAAATTCATATGCTGGGATATGCGAAATAAAAACATTTCACTGCGTGTATGTGATAAATAGGATCTGAAAATGGAAAAAACAAACAAAATAAATTGGCTAAAATGGTTGATAATCCTAATAAGGTTTGTTAAATATTTTTGATGGGTAAGCAGTTACTTGACAAGATGTAAGTGTTGCTAATGACTACCGCCTCTTCTTAAACAACCTCGACTTCAAGCCAGTCATTCTGTCATGCTAATGAGTTATTAAATGCTTACGATGCTCTTGCTCAAGGCTAGCTTCAAGTGTAATGAGGCAGTGTAGCGTAAAACAAACATTTAATATGTTAGTCGTCATGTTGTGTGGTATAGCATCGCATAAACCTTAGCGTTTTAAACGTGTTTGTTTCTGCATTGTAGTCTGGTATACATCCATCAATATTCTGTTATATCCAATTTCCAATATGCTTTAGCAAATATATATTGTAGACATTGCTAAAACTGTGCTATTCATGTAAGAGCTAGTAGCTAATCAAAGGCAGGAAACAGGATGTGTCCGAGTACAGATGTGGAAAAAATAATGAGTCTATATAAAACTATATACAGTTTAGTTTCATTATCTAACATAACCACTCAGTAAAAGAATGCCATTGTAGTGCAGCCTACCTTATGCTAATGCTAATACACACAGGCTAACAGTGTTTTCCATGCAAACGATATCTAAAAATATGAAGAATGAGTGAAATTTCCATTTAAGAGGAGTCAGGAAAAAAAGTATGTCTACTTAAGAGCGTTTGCATGTCAGAGCCTGGAACTTCCCTTGCTCTGTCATGTTCAGAAAGAGTCCACAACTGGTAAGGTAAGGTTACATTTTTAATCCAGCTAGCTCCTTTTTTTAATGTATTTAAAACTATTGTTTTTTAAAAGCACAGAAAGCTGGAGTTCCACTAAATATGTCCAACTCCAACTACACAAAATGATTGCATAGTACAATATAGTGAGCTAAACTCTGTGTAATTATGTAAACATGTCCTCATTGCAGCATAGCTAGTATATCTTTTTAAAAATGTGCAATGGATGTTTTATCATGCAATTTTAACACTCAAACTCAATCTTTAATACACCCGTGCCTCGGCTATCTTTTCTCTACATTGCACTGTTTTTTATTTTTTTTATCCACTTGATCAAAAGTGAAGTGCAAGATATAGTTTAATAGAAATAACTTATTAGTTTAGCTAATGCACTGGGTTTACTCTTTAATGTAACGCTGCGCCATTTTTTTTGTCGCCAAAAAATCAGGGCTTGAGAATAAAGTGATTGTACAATCAGTTCAAAACAAATCAGATCATCTCCAAACACCGATTTAAAGGTTTTTTTTAATATTAGGCACAAAAAAAAAGTTTTGCATGCTTTTCTTGCTGTTTTATCTCCCAGCAAAGTGTTAGTCTGATAGCATGCTTAGTCCTTAATCTAGTAAACCATTAATGATGTATTGATTGATCAAACTTTTGTAAATTCACTTCGGTAAATTCTTCATTGTTCTGTAAATGTACATGTAATGCGTTATTTTATGTTAATTATTGTTTTACTGCTTCTTATATATTTTGAACGGTTGCACGCTGTTTTAAAGCTATTTGTGTGCAATCATTGGTCATTTCACAGTCAACAATTTACGGACATGCTTTCAGTAGCAGAAGTTGTCATGATTAAATGTGCATTAACAAATGTGTGTGTAATCTTCTACAGATACATACCCTGCTCATAAATGACCCAGTTTCTTTGACATCTCCAATACATCTACGATGTATTTTACGATGTGGCAACACATAGATGACATACCTACAAAAAAGTGTAGTTCTTAAAAGGTCCCATGCAGCTTAGGTACAAAATGTTTGTGCCTTAGACCTTTACATATGAGGATTAATGAGTCTAGCATGCAAAACACCTGTGCCATGCAAATTCAGCCCATGTTCAGTGTAAAAGAGCTGGTGAGACCATTAGGCTCACTTGGGAAAAAAAAGATTGAATATGAAAATGACTTTATGAGGGATTGAACATTTGATGGACGAGAGTGAAAAAACAATGTGATAAATATCTGTAGTTGTAGGTTTGACAGTTGAAGCATAAAAACAGGGTGCATATGACTAAGGGTTTTGGTTGTAAATTTAATGCAGAAAAGGGAATATTCTTTTTTTTACATGAGATTAATTGTGTCGTTGGTATTATAAGGATTGAAGAAACAGTGTGCATATTTTTTTTAGCATTAGACACAGACAAGAATTCTGCATGTGCACTTAAAGCTTATGCTAGGTATCCATGCTGAGAGCGAGGAGGGGGATGGGAAATGTATGGGACTGTTATGCTTACTGTCCAGTAGGGGGCAGTGCAGCGTGCTAAGTTTCTTTAGCCAAGGCCATGAACTGGCAATGAATCCTCTGCTATATCAGATTACAATAACAGCTCCATGAAAGCAATGCACAAATATGACTCCTGATAGAGAGTTTGACACAGACACAAACACACATACATACACACACATCACACACAGTTATAACAATACTCGCACTCAAGACACCACATCTGTTGCTTTTAACTGGTAGACTAAAAATAATTGATCGTAAATTTGGGAACTGTAAAACATCAGACCCCATGATTAATCAAAACGACCGCAGCACCCAAATGCAAGAGTCTGGATAACCCAGCATCTGTGCATAGCAGCATTTACACATTCAGCATGGCTCAGAAACAGTCCCGAGTCCCGACATATGAAATACCAAGATTAATTAACGAGATAAAACAATCACTCAGGCGTAATTTGGCAGACAACGTGATGTCATGTAGAGCTCGAGTTTAATAATGCATCATAATAATTCACAACCCCAGCATCGCAGCCAGGGCCGTGACAGGAAGTGGTGTGATTTAGCTTGGCGTCATCAGTCAAGAGGTTGCTGCAGGCTTCATGTTTTTCCTGCAGAGGGTTTGGAAGCGGAAGGAACCCCTCTTCCGTGTTTTTCTCTCTATTTTATGTCCGTGTTTAATGTCGGCCTTTTAGTGTAGCTTTATGTTCAACCTGGACTTTAGGTACTCTCTGTGGGGAGTGAAATTGGCTTTTGCTGTAATAGCAATGTTTTTGTGGAGCTTTAGTTACATGTTGTGGCAATTGTTTGGGCTTGAGAGCAATAAAACCCAATCAGAAACAGTCTCATTTGTAAAAGGTTTTGCATTTACAGACTGTAATAATAGGATTTCTACTGTGAGTGCATAAGCCTGAATAATTTTAGACTTCTACCTCCATCTGTTACCCCACTAGGCTAAATATAGTAAATGGTTTGAAGTCTGCGCTGAGTACAATTTGTGATTATTTTGCACTGTGTCAGTATCTAATGTGATAAAAAAAAAAAATAAAAATAAAAGAAGAAAAAAAAAGGCTATACAGGATATGATTAGATCTTTCAGACTCTTTGGCTCTAGTGTTCAATATTGGCTGTTTCACAATTCATGATGGAAGTGGATTTTGTAATAACGTTGTCATTTCTTTCTAGAGAAGAGTATGATTGGCATAGCGCTGATTATCTGCTCCGATTCTTAAAATGAATTGTTCACTGCACTGTAATTAAAACCATTTGTGACATTTAAGCATGTTTTTCCGAGGAAAACCAATCATTGGAATTTTCTCGGTAAAAAGTGCCAATATCAGTGTACTTCAAAAACATTTTATTATATTAGAATATTATTATTATTGTGTTGATCCTTTTCATCAAAAAAACTAAAAAAAAACAACAAAAAAAACATAGTTTCAAATGTTCTCCCGGTCTCTGTGTGGGTTTCTTTTGGATACTTGTGTTTGATTCCAGCTTCCAAAAATGAATTAGTTGGATTGTGATGCAAAGTTTCTGAATGTTGGAGTATGTGAAAGTGTGTGCACAGTGCCTTGCAATAGACTCGGTATAGATTAAATGCAATTTATACCTGAAATAATACTGGACACCAGAGTGAGTTAAGCAAAGTTTACTCCACACTTACACCTATTTACATCATTTCCGGTATACGCTCATAGCGTATTACGTATCACAACAATACCCAGTGTTAAGTAAGAGGCTCTGGATCCAGAGTGATCAGGTTAACGGAGTTCCTGAAAATAAATCAGTCAATAAATCAATACCGCTCAACAAGTATTTTTCAAATTTTATTCATGTCAGATAGGAAAAAAATGAATTAAATATTCATAGCTTATCAAAGACTGGAGTCATGGAATGACAAATTATCTCTCCTACACATTTCTCTCGCCAGCCTCATTATTAACTTCCTTTTCGAAAATAACCCTATTTTTAAAGTTAAGTTTATTGGTCACATGCACATCATACAGTACAACATACAGTGAAATTCTTTGATTCCGCATATC
>JAOUQX010000019.1:11878205-11890387 GCA_028566295.1 Liobagrus marginatus | reverse complement strand
CACAGTCGCCTTGCATAACGGGTCTTCATGCTTCACAACCGGAGCGCGCCTCAGCACACGACAACATCCTGGTGTTGAGATGTTACAAAGCCAAAGCAAATTTAAGGTCGTAGTCCAAACAATTTGGCGATCTTATCACATCAGTATTTTATCTTGCTGATACAGTGTGCAGTAATGATCTTGCACATAACAGGTTTGTACAAGCCAACTTTAATACCAGTTCTTAATTAGGTGGTTTTACAATACTTTTATATTTCAAAGTGGTTTTAGCCCATTGTTGAGGTATTTCAACAACGTTCCTAAATAGTCAAAGCAAACCATATTTATTTATGTAGCCCAACTTCATACATGCATTCATTCATTGTCTAACGCTTGTCCTGTTCAGTGTCGCAGAGGCACTGGAGCCTATCCCAGTTAACTTAGGGTATGAGGCAGGGTACACCCTGGACAATCGGCAGTTAAAAGCAGGCCTTAGAGCCACACAACCATTCACTCCTATGGACAATTTAGAGTAGCCAATTCACATGTGTGGAGGCGGGAGGAAACCGGAGTACCTGGGGAAAACCCGGGCAAGCACACGGAGAACATGCAAACTCCACATAGAAAGATCCTGGGTGGAATCGAACCCATGTCCTTCTTGCTGTGAGGCAGGAGTGCTAACCACTCTCCTTGTATCACTTCATACAATTCAGTCAAATTACAAAGTAAAAGAAATTTAAGTGAATGCCAAAGCTGCGACAAAATTGCCTAATAATTTGGAAAGAACTGGTCAGCAGAAATGTTCTAGTCTACATTTAAAAAACTTTGTGCATATGTGGCATAATTTGGGAGTTTCTTCCAGATAAGTAGCTAAATGTTTTTTCCTAAATCTGGGAACTATTAGCTAATTAGTCCCTATTGAGCTGAGTTGCTTATTAAGGTTATACAATCACTGAGCGCTTTATGAGGAATTTAAATTTACATTTGCAGCATATGGAAGACGTCCTTATGCACAGCGACTTACATTTATCCAAATGAACAGTTGAGCATTAAGGCCCTTGCTCAGGGGCCCAGGAGTGGTAGCTTGGCATCGAACCCCGGCCTTCCGATCAGCAGTCCAACACCATAACCACTGTTCAATATACTGTACAATTTTGAACAATTCATGCAGATTTTTAGTTGGACTTTTATTTAGGGGATTCCAGTTCTTCTGCATTCCAACGGTGTACTAATGGATACAGATCTGTTGACTGAGCAGACCAAAGAAGACCGCTGAACTCATTTTTCTGTTCAGGAAATCAACTATATGGTGCATTATCAGACTGAAAGTAGTCATTAGAGAGTGGTTATGTTGTGGCCAGGATGCGATGCACATTGCCAGCAACAAATTTCAAGTAGACTACAACATTCAAGCAATGTATGATTGCTAACATGCTCTAAATGTGTCTAGAAAACATTTCCTAGACTTTTACACCAACTCCACCAGGACCATCTAGATGGGCCCATGAATTCATAATCAACATAGTCTACATGTAAACAAATAAATGAAAAATAAATGGAACCACCAAAAAAAGGTTAATCTAAAGTACACTTTAAAGCAAAAGAAAGCGGGTAAGATCCCTTTAGCTTAAGCTCCCTGCTAACAGCAGACAAACCAAACAGGCTACCATTTTTTGCCCTATTGAATATATTTAAGAAAAATATAACCAGACAAAATAATTTGGTGTTTCACCAGCAAGCTATATATGAATTGACACTAGAGGTCATTTACAAAATAAATTCTTCATTTACAGCCTTTAATGACATTAGCATTGCATGTGCTATACCAAGCGCTTTAAAAAGTTTATTGGAAATTAGCTTAATATGACAAAAATAGCCAGCGTTCGCACATACATTTGTAGCCATTCCTGTAAGTGGCATATATCGTATGATTATCTTCTTTTCACTAAGCACAGCTTTCTGTATATTGGAAACTCATTGTATGATTTGACCACATATACAGTACTGTATTCTACCTTCCTTTAGGCAAAGGCTACTGTCACTCAGAATGGATTTGTGTTGAATTTCTTAAAACACGTTTCCTCATCGATGTCCAAATCTAACCAACCACTACTCACACCTGATTTAGTGCATCCAATAAATCATTCTTATTGATCTATCATTAGAATCAGAGAGAAATTAGTCAGTGCACACTGTACTAGCTTTACATACATAGCGAGAAAAGTATGTGTGTGATACTTTGTTACGAAATTGTTATAATAACCTTTCAGAAAACCCTTTCCAAGACTGCCAATTGTTGGTGTTTTTGAGCTTATATATGTTAGCTTATGTATCCAGGAGAATGCGCTTTTTTATGCCATGTGACAGCATGAACAACAGAGTTAGACGACCTGCAAAGAAAAGTAGCACATGCTAGCCTTCACCCTCCCAAGTTGGGAGCTGTTGTTGGATATGGCTGATTTAGCTGGTGTGTAGGAGAACTTGTGGGTAGGCGAAAATGTAAATAAAATTGCAAAGCTTTTTTGCATGGGTTTTTTTCCATGATACAAAAAACATTAAAGTGATAAGTGCTTTCATCTGTATTACCTATGAAGTCTAGGTCCATTGGTTTTATTTGAAAGACCTAAACAGCTGAAACAGTGTCAAATTTTGATTTATATCTATTATATGTGTTTATATGTATTTAGATTGATCTAAAATCAACATTAAAAGTATTGTAATAAAATTGATTGGTAACAAACAAAAACATGGGAATTTATTGTGCCCATTTAAGTAACAGCTTTGTATTTATTCTGGCTCAATTTTCAAAGCGGACTTTGCCATTTCTTGATTTTTATTTGTTAAAACTAAGAATATTTTCTGTCTTTTTTTAGGTTTGTCTTCATTTAGTAGAAATTTATTTTACACTAAGTGTTATTTACCCACTCATTTAAGCAGATATAGTCATATACCAAAGCAAACATTCAGTTGGTCAGTTAGCCTCAGTTCACAGAAAACTTACACTTACCACACCAAAACATCAGATCAAAACTACAATAACGCAAAATTATAGTATTATGTGAAACTACAGCATAACTATCTTCCTTAATCACGTTATTAAAGCAGAAAAGACTTGCTCTCTTAACAATAGTTTAAAAGATGTTTTACAAATATTCTGCAGTAAATGTAAATTTACTGTAATTATTCTCTAAGCTAACTTCTTATAAGCAACGACCTTTCACCAAACTTTGAATTATATGCTTGAATGTCATTTGGTTTGACACAAACAACATAAAAACAGGACAAGTTGGAAACACATCCTTTTATCGTATTGTAAATGAAGCACAAATAGTATTTACCAGAAATCTACAGAATTCTTAAAAGTTATACTAAAAACACTTTTGTATGTTTTTGTTATATATCATACTAGCTTGGTTTTAGTTGTAATGCTAAATCATATAACTTTTACTTGTTTTAAAATAAGATTATCCTCATATATTTGATGTATAACGTAAAATGATTTATCGTGAAAAATAATTTAAAAAATTGATATCCTGTCTCAGCTCATGCAGTTAAAAATTCTTGTTTAATTTCAACTGCTAAAAATTAAGCAGTCCTCCCTCAGATTACCTTTTCACCAGTAAAGATTTCTGTCCCCCATATACAAATGAGATGCAAAACACTTTGTGGAGATGTTGTCGTTTCAGGTGGGTGAGCAGCGAAGTGGTGGTAAGTCATGCCTGACTGAAGATAGAGTGCTTTAGACAGATATGGACACCAATATTTCCATATAATCAGAACTTTCTGGGGCAAAAAACTCAGCAGGAACCTAAAAAAAATTCCCGTCTATTTTTGCATATTTGATAAAAAATGTATTGGTTTTTCACAGAAACTTTACACTGTTATTAATTCAGATTCAGGACAGGTGTAAACCACTTGAACAGTAACACCTACATAAAAAGTTTGCTTGTTAATGCTTTATATAAACAGAATAGAGATTTAAAGAAAAAAAGCATATATTAACTAGTTGCAAATGAGCCCTTCCAGTATCACACGCGTCCTTTTCGCCATGTTTCCATTTCATGTTTATGTTATTTACTTTGGTTTTATTTATTGGTGGTCGTATAATAATAGGCTCTATAAACAAATTTTTGTATTATAGACCTTATTTGCTTAGGCTTGATGGTTTGTATGTACAAGGTAGACAAAGTGAATAAAAAAAAATGTAGTGGCTAAAAACCTTCAGCAAAACTTGGCTTACTGTAATGCTACAGTAACACTTCTGTGATAAAGTAAAGTAGTTAAAACGCAGCTTAAGTTATTTTGGGGTAGCAGGATAAATGCAACAGGTATGACCTACAGGGAAACGAAGAAAATGCTATGCTAAACTTAGCATAGCTAGGTAGCTAATAGTTGCTAGTTAGTGGGTTTTTTATAGTTAGCCTATGTAGCTTTATTTTGTTTTTGTTTTTTTACTATAGTGTAGTATCACTGTTGCTATCAATGTTTCTTTTAGTAGTTCCTTGTATTGCGGATTTTTAGCTTCTTTAAACGTTTAATTGCACAGTTGAACGTTAACAAGACCAGTTTGAGATAATTTGATACATTTTCATTCTGTTTGTTTGATGGCTTTATCCAAACATTGGAAATACATTTACTTCGGATTTAGACTGTTTAGTTATCAGTTAAAACCGCATGATAACTATAAAATTGAAGTTAAGTATTTTTTAATGGAATACATTGTTCACTATATTTAGTTTTATAATAATAATAATGTTTTTCACTGCTTTTCACAAATTTGCTAGTTAGGAATGTTGTAAATATTAATTACAGCAGGCAATTTGCAACTTTGTTGGCAGTTGTGAACTGTAAATTGACAATGAAATGATTTAATATTGCAAAAGAGAATACTAAAGACAGACTTTATTGCTGCAAGCCGGCAAAAATACTTAACTAAACTATATCATAGCAGCTATGACAGGTACAACTATAAGCTTTATTTGTACAGATGCATCTCACAGGATATTTATACATACTGGGTTTCAATGCCGACTCGGTTTCAAGCTTTTAGGGAATTACGAGATTGTCTGTATGCCATTAATAATGATTTTACCACATATAGGTGCTGTTTTACAGGAAAGTGGAATTAGATAGGCTGTCTTGAATTAGATTATTCTTTTTTTCTTTTTAGTGTGTGGAAAATTGCTTTAACCCTATTGGCTTCTAAAATCGTAAATTGGCAGACATAACTGTATATAAATAAAATACTGTGCAGTATTATTTTACCTAGTCCATGCATTGATAAGTACACTGACTGCACTGTAGCTGAAATTTCACCTGGTAGATATAATAAAAGAATGGCTACATTCCAGTCCTTCCACCTGCAAAGGTATTGCAAAGAGGTGTGACCTAGCTACTTAAATCCATTCATCAGTCATGTAACTAAATATATTTCTAATTAGTTTTTATAATAGTCGCTAAACAATAAAACAAGATAAGAAATTTAAACATATTGTACTTATTGATAGTGTCATAATATATGAAATTTGTTTTGCCGATTTCATCATGCCAGAATGCAGTGCAAAGACTGATATAAGTGTCTTCAAAACAACTTTGGCAGGTGAAGGTAGAGCCCTGGTGTTGCACAGCTAATTTCTCTTAACAACTATGACTATCACAACCATAGTAAACCAACTAATATTATATGAAAGTTTTTGACTCTTTGTAATCAAGCATCAGAGGATTTATTCATATTTAAAATGTCAAAATGTTGTAATTCATTGTTTCATCTAAAGATTTCTAATGTTTTTGGTTCTTTTCAATAATTGGCTTCTACTCATATTAACACTTCTAATGAAAATTTAAAAAATGTTCAAACATTGGTAGTGATAAAAATTGTAAATATCTTGGTTATGATTTTTTTCACTGTTTTGTGGATATTTGGTTTCTGCTAATGTAAAAATCTCTGCCCACTCATCTCTGCTAAGTTTTAGACTCCTTCCAGAAGATAAAGCATTGTAATAAATTCAAACAAGATTAAACAGATTATGGCAATTGAAACGTGTTTGTCAATCATAGGCCTGTGGAAATTGTCACCAAAAACTCATAATTAAGGGATTAAACATGCCATATAAACATATATCTATCTATCTATCTATCTATCTATCTATCTATCTATCTATCTATCTATCTATCTATCTACATATCTGTGAGTGTGCCAGTTTTGTCAATGTGCCAATGGTTCTGCCTTTGTTCAGGTGTAAAAATATTTCTGTTATATCTTCACTTTTTCATCAACCCACTTGAAACACTAGGAGTATTTCATCTTATTCAATTACTATCTTGTTGATTTATCTGACAGCAATTTGTTCCTTCATTTGTTTTTAGTTATATAAGACAAAAGTATGAGATCTGATGATTTATCAGATACACACAAACACACACACTCTCTCACTCACTCTAGCTAAGTTTCCCAGTTGCTCATTGTGAAGTGCTTGTTTTGCTGGCATCCTGAGCCAATTATTTGCAGATCATGCCTTCAGACAGACAAACATGCACCTTCAATTTTAATATGGCATGGATCCATTACGTAAATATGGACCTGTAAGAGTTTTTATTGCTTTTCTTTTCGTATAGTACGATCACTCTGCATTTTAAATATGAAACAGCAATTAGCATTGCAGCAACAGCATTAGACTATAAAAAAAATAAAGCAGACATTATTATTAGTAGTAGTAGTATTAGTAGTAGTAGTAGTCATAGTAGTTGTAGTGGTAGTTCTGCTGTACAATATCATACCAGCTTAGCTTATCTTACTCTTTATGTATCTAAATGTTACATTGGGATAGATCCAACTATTACATAAGGTCTCTAGTATTGATTATAATGCCAAAAGGAATCATTATGATTCCTTTGTGTTAAAATGTTAACTTAAATACATAACACACAATTTTAGGTCTGATCAATTCGGTCGCTTTCTCTCTGAATGAACGAAAGCATTCAATAATGGCCGCCCCTTTATTGTTCATATTCTTCATTGTACTCACAACGCCATTTTGAGCAGCTCAGCTCAGAGCCTACAGCCAGAACACAACCTCTCAGCAAACCTGAGAAACAATCTAAATAAACTGACCAAAAAGATGAACTCTTTTGCGTTAACTTATGTTGTATCTCATTGTTCATTATTATTATTATTATAATTTTTTAAAAATTATTATTATTATTACTACTATTATCTTTGTTGTTGTTGTGGCTGCTATGGTTGTCTATTTTTATATGTTAGTGAGTTAGTGTTTATATGTTAGTGAGTTAGTGTTTTCAATCGTTTGGATGATATTCATAATAATTTTATAGATTTGAAAAATGCAAACATTGAAACACTATGATTCTAGTCTGTAAGACCCTTGTAAATCATTCACACTTATGACACTTATAAATGTTTTATTTTCACCTATGAAAATAATGTACAATAAATAATTTGTAATTTACTATTAAAGAATCTCAATAAATAAACTAGTTCTAAAATTCATCAGCAGGCACAATGCCCGTCTGTGGAAAAAAATTTAAAAGCAGTTCAGCTAACAATATGTTTGACTTTCCTGAGAATTCAACGATTGAGTTTCACTGAAAAAAGTCCCCGCATATTTATCCATAATTATAAATGAAATAAAATCCAGATAAACAAAAGAGAAAATACCTGAAATTGGACATTAGAAATCCCGGTGTGCATTCGCGTAAGCAACATTGTAATGCTGTACTGATTTATTAGTCTTCGCTACAGCTCCGTCTCGCATTTGTGTGTGTGTAAATATTAGCCAAGATATTTTTCTCTTCTCTTTCGATCATGATCAGTTTCAAAGCGTTCATAATAGTGTGATGAAATACATTTCGGTTGTTGTTTGTAAATGTGTCAAAACTGTAAATGTTGTAAATCTATCGTACAAAGAGTACTTGTAAACAAGTCAAAATCTTCCTCTGAGAAGTCTACGGGGCTATCCAATGAACTTTGTAGACTGGGCGATAAACCGTCCGAAATTTGAAGACAGGAGTCGGCGGAAAAGAAATTCAGGTCCGCTAGTGAGTTGGCGTCCTGCGCCTGTGTGAAAGCGCTCTCTGGCAATTCCTCCCGCGATCCCGCCATTGTACCGGGGTTATCGGCAGTGGGTGTCGGGTACGTGGGTGAATGAACCGCTGTGTCAGGACCATCTGCCGACTCGGTCTGTATTGGCTGACTTTTCTCATGCGTGGGCTGGGTATTGTCAGCACTATTGCTGTAACAGGAAGCCGGGAGGCACGGCTCATTCTCGGATGCACTAGTCGAACTAGAACTGGATGCTGTCTGAACGGACGGTTCCGGTGGCGCGTTCGAAAAAGGCGAAGCTGCATCTGAGCCTTCAAGTGGCTCGAAACCGGTCGACTCGCCTTCTTGTTCTTCTCGGTGATGCGTGGTTTGTCGCTTGTGCTTCATGCGCCGATTTTGAAACCACACTTTCACCTGGCGCTCGGTTAGATCCAAAAGGGCTGCAATTTCGACCCTTCTGGGCCGACAAAGATATTTGTTGAAGTGGAACTCCTTCTCCAGTTCGAGTAGCTGTGTGTTGGTATAGGCAGTCCTTAGACGCCGAGAGCCGCTGCCATTGTCCAATCCGACTTGCACGTCTGGGAAGAGATAAATGAACGCAATCAGTATTCGTAATATTAAAGACGGATTGCTTGGAAAAAGTGCGTTTGACCGCTTTCGGTTTTAAATGTGAGCAATGACCGAAATTCGGACCTGACCACTGGAAATTCCAACGTGCATACACGTTAAACAAGCATGCTCCCTTTTTTCCAGTTCCACTGCTTTCATGTCACATACTGAAAGCTATATCCAAAATGGCTACCCTACGCCACAAACATACTTATGTATAAATGTTTAAAACACTGGATTATTTTAGCTGCAAGTCTACAGGCCATTTTATAAAAACACAATGTTATTGAAAACATTGACGTTTTCAGCTTTTTACTAAGGAATAGGGTGGAGTGCATGCAATGAAAATATAGTATACGTAATATAGTATACAATAAAATCATGCAAATGTTATAATTATATAAAACACGACTATGTAATTCGTATGGATTTGCCAACGGATAAAGAATTCGAACTAATTAGTACTTTAAAAAAAAACAATAATTCTGATCAATGTGTATATCGTGGCTCAACCTAGCAGATAGGGCATATATTTAAGGATGCATCGAACATTTTCAGTGTCAGCACTGTCTACAAATACCTTTGAAAAGGACACGTCCTATAATTAATGTTTATAAACAGGATCGCTCCATGTATGTTCAATGTACAGCCATATCTTGTAGCAGTATTAGTAATAATAATAATAATAATAATAATAATAATAATAAAGTAATAATAATAATAATATTAATAACAATAATAAATAAAAGTACATTTAAAAAGAGGCAGCACTAACCTGTGGGGGACTCGAGTCCTGCTGTGGTGAAAGCAGATGATGCTGGAGAAGGAGAGGCATTGACTGCATTGGCTGCAGTGGGTGCTACTCCGGGCTTGGGGCATTTTTTCGCAGACTTCTTTTCCTTCATCCATGGGAACTCGTGTGCAAGCGAGCCGCCGGTTGTGACTGGAGCCGGGCCCTGCTTCTGCTGCGTTGGTGTCGTAGTTTGCGTCCGGAGCTGGAGGCCATTAGAGGCGGTTCGCTTATGGCTCCTCGGTCGCGCCTGGTTGCCTGTGCAAGGGCTCAGGCTGGGGATAGTGTGCTCGAAAGGAGGTGGAATTACTGTCGAGTCCTTGATTGATGAAGTTTGAAATGACTCCAGGACAGCGGGGAAAGACGTCAGGCACTCAGCAAGGGAAGGCTGGCTGTTGATGAACCCAATCTCCCTCTCAAATTCAAAATTCATCGCTTTGCCTAAGCAAAATGGGCGGCCAGCGACATAAAAAATGCGCAAAAATAACATCCAAAAGGCGCGGTTTTATTTTGCGCTCACACCACGACTGTTTTTGCGGGCTTTAATAATTGGTGATATTACTAGCGTATGGGGACCAGGGTCTACTAAACTGAGGACTATGGGCGAATTTGCAGCCAATTCCTGGTCACATGACTAGTCTCAACCAATGGAAATACGGGGCCTGGTGGAAAAAGAAAGCATTATTTTCTATATTGATCAAATATTCCAGATCACAACATTTCTCAGTTAGCATTGTATATAGGCAAAAATGCACACGTTTGCCATGTGTTTGTGTGCATTTAGGCGTGGGTGGCAAACTACGTCTTCATTGAGACAATAGCGATATGAATGAAAGGTTTGGGTAATCTCAGACGTAGGCCTTTAATGCCCGTTGAAAACACATCCACAATATGGCTAACTGCGTATTTTACCAACGATCATTAATCTTAAAAGTTTTGACAAGTGTAACAGACAAGAAATGTAAGCATATGTAGTCTATATATATATGAATGTGTGTGTGTGTCTGTGTGTGTGTGTTATTTGATGTGTGTGAGAGAGAGAGAGAGAGCGAGTGAATATGTGTATATCGGTATATATCGGTTGTAGTGGAAACAAATAGGAAAATGTCTACCTCGGAGAGATTTTGGGGCTTGAACATCACTTCACAGAACGTCTCAAGTGACATTGGTGTAGCCTATGTGACTGACTAATTTACAGATTTCCATCAACTATGAGGACCTTTGTGCATGTAAGTTTGCGGCAAATATACATTTAAAAGCATGCATGCGTTTATTTCGATTGTATTGCAATATGGCTCGGAATTAGTTTTGATTCCAGCCTGTAAAACCCTTTTAAGCGATGTAATGTCTGACAATTTAAAATTACAGCATGACCACCATAGGATCTCTGAGAGGACAAATTTGAATTTAAAAAAAAAACCACTTCGATCAAAACAATAAACTTTAAATATCAAACCTATTTTGTCAGAATAGAAGAATTGGCCAATAAAACTGCTTTTTTTTAAATGAAAAAAAATGTTTTTTTAAAAACCAAAAAAAAAAATAACATAGAGCTAGATATATTTTGTAGTGAACAAGCCGTGGTGATCAATCTTTTCGCCGGCAAAGCGCATGACAGGAACCACCCTCAAGAATTCTCCTCTTCCCTCCACGGCCACAACAAAGAAAGCGCCTCTATTCCCGCGTAGACTTTCGTAGTTTCGATATATTATCTCAACTCAATTATATTCATCTATTTGCGCACGTTTTATGTATAGAATTGTTTCCAATAGAAACAAAATCGTGGACGATGAAGGGCTCGCTTGTATGGCCAGAGGTCTGAAATTGTATCTTATTGTATGTCTCGCCGTGATCATTGTTGGGAGGAAGCAGAGGAAAACAGAAAATGGGAGTGGGTGTTTAGGTATTAAAGGGGTATACAAAGCAAGCGGTGGTCAGTGAATATATAGAGCCCGCCATTTCAAGATGTCCACTATACCAGAATGGAGTATTAATGTATCTTTATTTTTAAGCAAAAAAGGATGTGATTTAGAAATTACATTATTTGTGTAGTCTCTTCCAAAAGGATACGGACAATGCTTTTTAAGGTTAACATTTTATATTAGCATCTCTAACTATCTATCTATCTATCTATCTATCTGTCTGTCTGTCTGTCTGTCTGTCTGTCTGTCTGTCTGTCTGACTGACTATGCATTGTTTGGTCTTCTTTAGCTTGATGTTTCTGTTTTTATCCAAATAAGGAGATTTTAACAATAAACCGTCGATAGCTACTATACTTTGTTTCAGAAACCTAAACAAGTTGTATGAGTATTTTTAGATATTATTTTGATTTGTTTTATTATGCCTATTATTATCCATAACAATGTTTTCCTGTGTTAATCATGAGCATGCAAAAACAATATTTGAACATTTGTAAATTCGGTAACAATGTCTGTTAAACAGTCTATTAATGATCAATAAACAAAATCTTTGAATCAAGGTTTGCTTTATACTTCTTCTCTATCCGCCTTTAATTTGTTATGTGATTTTGTTATTCACAGAAAAACTCGCTCTTTTTAAACTCATGAAATAAACCGTGTGTAAAAAGTGTCTGCTCACGTGACACGACCTGGATACGATTTGGAAGCCACGAGGAGGCACACACCTTTGAGAGAGTGTGTGCGTGTGTGTTTGAGAGAGAGTGTGTGTGTGTGTGTGTGTGTGTGTGTGTGTGTGTGTGTGTGTGTGTGTGTGTGTGTGTGTGTG
>JAOUQX010000019.1:11835537-11849920 GCA_028566295.1 Liobagrus marginatus | reverse complement strand
TATCTATGAAGGGCTAATCTATTGCTTGAGGGACTAGATACAAAAGAGTATACAATAAACGAGTTAATGGGCCTACTGTATACCTTGAAAAAATTTATTTTCCTAACAACTTGTATATCGATTATTATAACAACAATTATGACACTGTCTTTTAATATATGGTTATATTAATATATACGGCACTACACGCTGTTTTAAATTATAAAGCTCGTGTGATTTAGTGATTTATTGTTTGCATAAAAAAAGGCTAATATAAATTTGTTTGCTGGAAATTCCTTTTAATAACATCGAAAATTCGCCACTTTATAAAACCAGAAATTGATAAGTATTTCAATTGCAACTGTTAATGAAAAATAGGGGGGACTATACAATTATTATCTTATAGCATTTTGGAGATAATATTGGGATCTTACCTTTAAGAAACCTCTCACTTAGACAGATCTCTTTTTCTTCTAATCTAATTTGTATAATTCCGTGCTCAAGTTTATATTAATTGTACTTTTAAACTGGTTAGGCCCGCCTCTGGGATAAAAATAGATATTGAGGATTTTAAAATATTTTTCTTATGCATGTATTTGTATTGTACGAAAAAATAATCCTTGACTATAATAAACATAAACTATATGGGGAAATTTAAGATACTCCTGTAGGAAAAAAAGGGGAAAGTTCCTCCTTTCTGTCCGCTCCAACCCTTTCACCTCCTGAAGTCCCCGACCTCGCCTTCACCCCATCTCCTAGAAGGGAGTTCGAGCCATTTGCATCATTATAGGGTTAATGCGAACACCCACGGGCGTTTGAAACTCATGATCAGTGACTTCAGCCAAGGTATAACTATTAACAACATAAAAACAACACGCACAACCAACTGACTTTGTAGAACTTGAAATCAAAGTCATAACTCCGTTATGAAAGAAGGGGTGAGGGGGGGGTCACGCTCGGCACACTGCACTAAAGCACGTGGTCCACTCAGGCAAAACACCTGCAGAAGAGAGCGAGACGATATGTAAATGAAGGGCAATTTCTTTACTTACTTTTTGCATTCGCGTGTCGTTTCTAGGTTCTCCAAGTTCGCCCTCCAAAATACAGTCCTGTCGCCTTTTCCAAAATGCCGGACGCAAACAGCACGGGACCCCGTCGCTATTCCCAAGCCTTTCTTTCTGTCACGACGGTACCGCGAGCCCCACCGCCACCCCCGCCCTTCTTCCCGTTTTTTTTCTAAAGCGACAGGTTTAAGCCCATGACCTCGCCGTGATACCTTAATGCAACTCCCACTCATTTCCGCGATCAAATCAACAAAATTGTAAACACAAGACCTTAACCACAAAATAATAAATAATAAAAAACAACGATCTATTAATTTAATACGCAAAAACGCTCGAGTCCGGCTCCCGTTTCTTTTTAACCTTTCGTGGAGAGAAGGGGGTTTCCCCGCACAATACATCCGACTGCCTCTCACAAGTGCTAAAAATAAAATGCATGTTAGACTTGCTCGGTCGAGCATTAGACTACAATATCATTGGACGCTTTAAGGCATTTTGTTGTGGACTCTCAGGTTTTCGTATTAATCTCGCACTTTGGCAGTCTTTGTTAAACAGCGAGGCGTGTCACAAGTCCCAGTACATTTTAATATTTGTTAGACGCGCTGACCTGCGGTTCACCCCTTTTCTGGGTCTCTCCCACTCGCAAGTTCTATAGTAATGTATGCACAGTTTGCGTGCTCATATTGAATTGTGCGCAGGTCACTCACTACTTTGAAGAAAAATGACTTGGGGTGGCTGGTGGGGGTATCATTCTAAATGCCTTTTGAAATCCACAAATCAGTCCAGCCACAAAGCTTTTTATATCTTCTGAAAACCAAACATAGCCTCGATTTGAAAACAACGCAGCATGGATTGTAAATTAAAATGCATTTAAAATATTGTACAACCGAAACATTTGCTTGTAATTGAATAAGTTATTTTGGTTATTGTGAAAACCCAAAAGTAAACCATGTGTAGCCAGATTTTAAAATATATTTGTTTGTCTAATCCTGTAAACATTATATATTTGTGTCCAAGAAAGCAAAGCCATGAAAAGGCCATGAATGATCATGAATTGTGTTAAAAGAAGGCATCAACTAAGAAAAATCACAATGCGCGCCACATCTCTGCCAGGCAACGGCAAATGCTATACGGTGGAATGGAAATTAATTCGATGAACTCTACGTGAACTCTTAAGAGAACGCGTAAAGCACGCTTAAAACAATTATTTCTCACCTATGAACTGTATTTTTCTCTAGCACTGCGTTTGGAATTATCCTGTGCTAGCCAAGTTTGTCTGAAATTTTATAACAACAACTGCATTATGTATTAAATAATTAAACATTTCTTTGCTCAAATTTTACTCACATTTTAAAGGCTCCCTTATTCACTGTGGATCAATAAAGCACTCTTTAATACTTTTTGTACATTTAGCAAAAACTATTTGGTGATTCAAATATTTGAATGATATAAATGTTATTCAAATATGTTCCGAATAACTATTTTTAACTGATCTTAGCATTTATATCATCAGTTTACCCTTTTTTATGTAATACTAATCCTGAATATTTCTCGGAATGATTACATTTCTCCACCTGTGTAATTTTGTCTTTTTTCCATTAAAAAAAAAAAAAGTA
Organism: Liobagrus marginatus; assembly: GCA_028566295.1. Taxonomy (NCBI): domain Eukaryota; kingdom Metazoa; phylum Chordata; class Actinopteri; order Siluriformes; family Amblycipitidae; genus Liobagrus; species Liobagrus marginatus. Next base: position 11,847,264 of record JAOUQX010000019.1, on the reverse strand, counting down.
TGAGCAGAGAAATTTTAACATGTGGACAATGTTTCGTTGTTTTCCACTTAAAAGGTATAAACCATTAAACGTTGATTATTAAACGACTGATTATTAAAAAATAGTTTATAGCGTTGTTATATGGTATAAGTTGTTATAGCGTGTGATCCTTTTATGTTAGGGGCATTCTTAAATAAAACAATTTTATATCATTTTTATCAACAGCAACAACAAAGTTTCGCGTGAAAACAACAACAACAACAACAACAAAATAACCATGATTATGATGAGGTCGATTTATTGATTATTATTATTAATATTATTATTATTATTATTATTATTATTATTATTATTATTACCACTATAGAACAGAGCTTCTTTTTTCGTTTACAAAACGAACGTTCTTACGTTTACAAAACTTAAATGACAACCTATGAACCCATGACTCTCCTGTTATCATTTTTCCTGTTTTTGCACATGAAACAAAGCTTTAACCCCTCACTAGCAGCGCCCCATTCCCTTTCCTCCTTTTCCTCCCTCTCTCTCTCACTTGCCATTGACATCTAGCAATTGGTCTAGCGCACAGTCGACAACCCACAGTCGAATCTCACACCACATAAACTTTTGACCCCTCAACTTTTTGACCCCGCTCATCTTTCGCGCCAGTCTAAAACCTCTGGACCTCTGGAAGTTTTACAACTATACTTTCCGAAAAAGAGCCTAGAGTATATGTGTCTACTTTGTTAAATATCGTGCTTCCTAGTGTTCAACACATCGAGTCACAAACTGAAGACTTACAGTATTGCATTCAGCGTCTTGCAGTTTAAACAAACAACAACGATCACTATAATTAGTCGTTTAATTTACTGAACCATGAAACAACTTGATAAAAAATAGCTAAGGATTATAGTGGTTTAAAACGATATGGGACGAGTTGGTCGGTCGACTGCAGAAGCCAGCGCCTTCCACTTTTGTGAAGTTGGTCTAAAGCGGGCTCTGCTGGCGACTTTAATGCGTTGCATTAGATTTTTAGCGCCTAAACCACAAATACTGAAACCATTTGGCAAGGTGATTTTGTACACGTGCAGTTAACTATAGATATCTACAGCGATATATTACACATGTTTTAAAACTATTTATTTGTCATTCTTGCATGTTTTCATTTTTACTTTAATGTAATGTTGGACAAAAGTTCTTCCATAACACGTAAACATTTTTCCTTTTGACTTTTTAAAAACGATTTTCATAATGACAATCTGATTTTTAGCAGCTGTACATTGCCGAACTCAATACACGTCACTAGTAAGCGTTTGCACAGAAAACGTCGCAATTTAAGCATTTACTTTGTTAGACGTCCTAATTCTGCACCTCATTACACACAGGATATTGGGAAGAGAAGTAAAAACATAGGTAGACAAAAACCAAATCCAGGCATATATTGTTCCAGTGTAAACATTGTGTAATTGTATGTAATTAGACGTGTAGTAGAAAAAGCTGCACTGTTTTACGCCTGCGCCCTCCCAGTACCTACTTCTCGTCTAGTGACCTCTGAATGATCCCCTCCTCATAAATTATGGATGAGAAATACTTTTGGATTGTCTCTATCCATATCCAAAACCCATTAGGAATTTTAAATGACAATTTAAATGTTTTGAAATCTTCAGGTCGGTATACCGCAAGCAACGTCAACGTTGTGCGTACGAAATGAGTGGTGTGTTGTTGTTTTTTATCCATAGGTACCTGCAAATAATTTACAATTCCCAAATAAACGTTCAATCTGTTTGCTAGACTTTGTCTTGTTGGAAACAATCAATGTTATATCTTTAGTGAATGTACAGTTTTCAAGTGATCAAATATGATGGTCGTTGTAAAAGTATGAAAACATATTGTTCCATTTTGTTACGTTTAATGAGTAAAGCCATTGCATAGCCTTCTATATTGCTGAATATCAAGAAAAAAAATCTTAAGCCTTCAGGTTTCCGGTTTATGTTTTTATTGTTCACACAAATTTATTTTACTTAGACAAATGGCAACAATAACACAGAGCACAAACGACTTTTAAACGTGTTGTTCCTAGATGCGTAAATCCTAAAACATAACATTTAATCTAATAGTGAAGTATGGTGTATGATTGTAAAAGTATATTGAGCTATGTGGATGTAAGATATACGTATAAATATTAAATATTCTCATCAATGACAGAATATATTTTTAATTTTAGTTCATGTTGACCTTATGCAGGTTGTTTTTTTAAGGCGCATGAAGTTCTTCGATAAACAACAGTGGTATATGTCTGTATTGTCATTGATTTTGCAGAAAAATATTATTTGTCGTTTGTAGTTTGTGTCATATTTTGTAGTTTAATGACGTGTTTCGAAAAATTAAAATTTAACTACTAACTAGTTATTGTGTCAAGGACAGACTATTTGTAATGCAGTTATTTTGTTTGCTATCTTGTTTGCTCGATTACTTGCTTGTTTTTGGTTTTTAAATTCCTATAGAAGTAAAAAAATTTAAAAAAAACAACAACAACAATAAACTTAGTTATTAAAACTATAAGAATGTACACTATCATATTTTGCTGGTCTATTTTAACAAAGTTTGTCCGGGAGGTCCCTGTTAGTGTGTGTTATTCACACATTTCTTTTTCCTTTCTTTCTTTTTCTTTTTTAAATACATGGGCGGGGATTAAACAAAGATTTCCTTGTAGAATTGGGGGAGGTATAACGTAACGCGCGCGCGCGTGTGTGTGCGTGTGTGTGTGTGTGTGTGTGTGTGTGTGTGTGAGGGGGAGAGAGAGAGAGAGAGAGAGAGAGAGAGAGAGAGAGAGAGAGAGAGAGAGAGAGAGAGAGAGCATGTAACCTTCGTTAGAAGTGATGTAGAACGTAAAGTAATTCTATTTAATGGGCGAACAAAAATACGACATATTGGCTAGAAGGTACACAATCCGAAATCCACCGATGTCTTTTACCAAACATTTACAAATAAATCTATTAATCTGTGAAATCGCCTAAATATAACACTATAATTGATATCACGTCAAAATGATAAGCACATAATATATACTTATAGACAATTTGGTAATGATTCTAAACTGCAGCGTATTCAGTGTAAATATTTTCCATTTCCCTATTGCAAGACATATTTTGGAGATAACAGAAGACCTAAAAATTACGTATTACTTTTGCTGGCATAGAGTAAAATTCAATCTGGACAACGATATAATTTGTTTACACTTGTTATAAAGGCTACTCATGACCTTTTACATGCGATATGAATTACTAATTACGTCTCAGTAAAAAGAGACAAAACTATTACACTCTTTAAAATCTGCTTCCCCTTTTTCCAAGTCCTCTACCAATCTAGGGTTAAATAACTTACTTGGAGTTTACACAGTCCACTATCCTTATATCCGCCTCCAAATGGGTAGAACTGGCGAGACAGCGTATGAACCAGACACGGGCAGAGCAGTGGCATACGTTATTTTCCTCACTACTGACCCTTTAGAATCCTTTCGCAGCAGTTAAACCGTCACTTGCTTTCTAGAATGTGAAATATATAGTACATTGTCAACTCCCCAAAACCATAAAACTAACTTTATGGACCCCACGTGACTTTTGAGAGCCAGTAAGGGGTATCTATCTGTGGCCTGCAAGATTTTTACGATCTAACTTCAAGATAAAACGCTCATCCATTTGACATGTTAATGTCATAGCTACTTTTGGTATAGTTTGGTCATTGGTAAAAACTGATTCCCAAAAGGCAGCCGGTCAGGCAATATGGGACAGCTAGTTCACTTATAGGATCATCTACCCGGCTCTCAAAAGTCGTCTTAGACGTAGCAAAACGGTTTGGCTGTGGTAAGTTTACAAGTTCGCTACTTGTTTGATGAGAGGCAGGAATACTATGTAAAGGCGGGTTGAATATTACAAATTTGAATTTTTTTTAAAAACTGATTTTAACTGATACGTGTGACATTACACAGACGATATTAAAGAAAATCTCTATAACAGTCATTACAGATGGTTTTAACGTTGTGTTGTTAAACATTAAAGTTGTGTTTTTCTTCAATTCAAAGTTTTAGAATAATAGACAACTTTGCTGCTTTAGCTCGTACGTCAGTTTTAAGTTGTAGTATGTCTTGTATTCTAGTATTTATGCATCCAGTTAGTCTGAACTTAAAGCTCTGTATGATATTTTTTAACCAATGCAATTAACGGGGGGAAATGTATAAATGATATTGGAATGGAGGTTCAGATAATAATGAAGGAGAGGCATATTTATACAATGGTGTATATGGATATGGTGGGTCTGAATATGAGAACTTTATTTTTTACTCCAAGTTAAGCTACAAACAAATACAAAAAGCTAATTGGCAAAATGCGCACAGGCAGTTCGACATGGCTTTTTTTCTACACACATTTGCCATTTACTCTGCCTACTACAAATAGCCAAATGGTCACAATAAAAGTGTTCAATATATACATCATTTAAAGGACATAACCATGATCCAGGAATATACAATTACATAATTTGAATATAACTATACACACGTAGGACGATACAAGACTCTAGGACTATTTACACATTTCTTTTTTTTCAAAAATAATTGACGAATTTGATCACGTGACAAAAGTCTAATGAGTTTATCTAGACAATGACTTTAAACATAAATAACCATGGAACACAGAAGCCTTACTTCTGCTAAAATGAATGCAGTCACCACTAGAGCTATATAACTAGAGCATCACTTCATATTTGGGCAGAAGTTTCGCTGTAAACTTAAAGGTATACAAGTTATAGGTAGTAAATAAGTTATAACATTTAGTTACCATGCTAACTCTCGAAGCATTATACATAGCACTTGACAAACAATATTTATAGCAAGAACCACGAGCGGCAAAATATTTTTTGTTCGTTTTCACTCTGGAAATAATAATCAAATTATTAAAAGAACAGCATTTCAACACTAATTTATTTTCGCAGTACCACAGTAAAATTGTAAGTTGACTTAAATACCCCTAAAGCATGCCGAAAGGTGCCGCATTTACAGTAATCAGTAGGAGTCTATTGAAATATTTTTTTCCCATTTATTCTCCCCTCGCGATTTGACTGCAGCACTTACAGCATGATCTGCGATAGCACTATGGCTGGAAAGCGCTACCTGCGGTAGCCAAACTCATACTCTTCAATTTATTGTCCTTTTTCCATTTCATCCGACGATTTTGGAACCAGATCTTAATTTGACGTTCTGAGAGGCATAAAGCGTGGGCTATCTCTATCCTTCTCCTCCGGGTGAGATACCTATTAAAATGGAACTCCTTTTCCAGCTCTAGCGTCTGATAACGGGTGTATGCAGTTCGGGCCCTTTTTCCATCTGGTCCAGTCATATCTGTATGGCAAGATTGGAAAGAAAAACATTAGCGAGAATGACGCAATACAGCATTGGAACAGTAGATCGCCAAAAGTGTTTTGCAATTTGGAAATTTGCATGCAAATACTCTTGACAGACTCACGATTTGGTGACTGGATGAGTTGACTAATCGCCAAATGGTACAACGCACATATGTTCGTAAACAACAGTTTTTCTTAAGATTTTAGGAAATTCTGTATTCGGTAAAACATATAATACCTTCGTCATGTAAAGACGCGTAACGTTTGGTTCTCACCAGCCGTTTGCCAACAGGTTTGTAACTTTACTATTGTTGGTTTTCCTCATCAAAGTAATAACATTCCCTTGCACCATAAAGCTGAACTTTTCAAAGAAACAGCAACTTCTAAGCATTTATGGCTTGCTGTCCTCTCTTCCACCTCTCTCCCTTTCTCTGCTACAGCTTGCGAAGCTCCACACTTGAAAGATTTATGACACTTTAGCGAAAATAAGGAAAGGCTAATTCCGCCCCCACTGTTAAAAAGCAAAAACGTCTAAGCACAAATTAGACAACACTCACTGGCGAACAGTAAAGAAGCGTAAGAAAATAAGCAAGTACCATGGCTAATATGTAGTTTCCGCATCCACGGGAATATTTGTGGCGCTTGTCCATCGGTAGTTGCTGAACTGGTGGAGGTTGCCGTGGTCTCTTGTTTCTGCAGAGCCCGCGGAGCTTGGTTGGCCGCTCTGTGGGAGCCGTCTTCGGTTTCAGATGAAGCACTGGCCTCGTCGACTTCTGTAAAATGTGCACTGTTGGTGAGGTTAGTACTCGCAGCGGAAGAGCTTTGGTCGGAAGGAGGTGAAGAGCCTTTGGGTCCTAGGCTCTCGCTGTTAGAGCAAGTCAGCGGCTCCGGAGATGCCAGCGAGCAGCTTGATGGCTGCCGGAATCGCGTCTCCGGGGCTGGAGACTGGAAACCCCGGGAATTGTCCCCAACCGCCCCAAAGTGGCCAGTGCTGGCTGAACGGTTGACGCTTAGGTCCATCCCATTGTAGTTGTAGCCGTAAGAGCCTGAATGCATGGTGCCGGAGTCCCTGTACGAGGCGTTCATTGCGTTGCTGCTAGTTCCATAATTTAGTAACTGATAGTCAGGGCCATTTGGGTAGCGCCCTGAGAACGAGTTTACAAAGTAAGAGCTCATTTAGGTTGTTTTAGCGAGCTTGATTTGTAGATCTTAGTCGTTATAACGCTGTGCTTCACGATTTATGATGTATTAATGAATTATAGCAATGCACTGTACTTCGTTTTTGCTATGTATGCGGCCAAATATGGGGGTGGGGGTGCGTTTGGGAATCACGTGCTTTTGTTGACCAGTCGTAAATTCTCACTGATGACTTCAAGAGGTAATTCATGCTCTATGGTTACAAATGATGACGAGACGGGGAGTTGTAGCCTCGAGCATTCGTGTGCCTCCCATTGCAAGGATATGCTGCATGTGAGCAGACAGCGTCACCTACTGGAGATGTTATTTACAGCACAATGTACATTTTTATCCTGTTAACCTTTTAATCTATTCAATGTTGGGAAATGATGCATAATCTTTTATGCTAAGACTTAAAAACATGATCATTGTTTCCATAATTAAAAGTATTCATGTAATAACATCAACAACAGCAATAATCATCATCATCATCATCATCATAATTATTATAGATATAGTATTATTGTTATTTTTATTATTATGATTTTTCTACTTTCTCTTAGTATTAATATTAGTATTATTAGTAATAGTAAATGTGCTAGTATGTAGGAATTTTTGCATGCATGTACGTAAAGTTATATTCGGGATTTAAAGCAAGACAAAATGTTGCCATTTAAGTTAATATGCATGTATTTTTGGGTTTCCAAACCAGGAACAGTATGTTTTCAGTAAGTCAAAAGGAATTTAGCATTTTGATAGGTGACCTGGGCTGATATATGATTGTTGACAAAAAGCACAAGTTATTTCATTCACAAGTGCATCATGATGTGCAATCCACAATTTAAACATGGCAATTGTGGTAAAGGTTTTATATTACATTTACTGAAGCTTAGGGTTTTCCGTGAGCAATTATAATAAAAAATAATAATAATCAATTATCCAAAAGTTCAAATATTTTGAAAATATATTTTAAAGGAAGGGATTCATTAAACCTAAACTTGCAATATAGCCGAAAGGGCAAAACAAACAAAAAAAAAGAATTTTACTGCTTATATTGTCTTCTGTTTTTAGAGGGTATGGATATGAGCTTTATAAGAATTAAGATATTTTACGTTAGAAAACATTCTGGCTACTGAGAAGGTCAGTCGCCTAAATGTTTGACCCTCTCTGGGTGATTGAATGGTACGGACAGGTCAGCTTTCTCCCTATGTCATCATTTAAAAATCACTGAACCCTTTCCTTTCACTTTTTTATGGGATACTTTGCCGCGGAATGCTTGGGCGGCATACCTTTCACTGGGGAAAAGTGAAACTGGGTATTTTGATTGACAGGATATTTACTGGTTTTCCATCCTCGCTGAAGCTGAAGCAATGCAACCACGGTGCGCAATTTTCATCCTAACTAGCATTGACGTTAGCTTTTTCTAGACACCTTTGCTAACAACGAAGCGCACGTGTTCAAATGCCATTTGGGTGTGCGCTTCGATATTAGCATAATTATTTGTACCATTTGCATAAAAGTGTCATGTATTGTATGCTATGTGGCTCAGAATGTTTCGTTTTAGTGCAAAAAAAAAATAATGTCACCAAACAGGGTATGCCAGGTGGAATGATTTCATGGTTTATTTAATTGTTTCTTCTGATAAATATTACAGCAGTTGAAATCCACATACAAAACCAATAGACTACAAACCCCCTGTTGGTTTGGGAAAAAAATGAAATCTTTTGTCAAATCTTTTGCATACAGTCAGTAAACACCTCACACATTTAATCACCCTTACCAGAATGCGTCTTTTCGTACAATTGGATTTTATTTGAATTTTACATATTAAATATGAGTACGAATATAACATTTAAAATATATGTGTTAAACATATCCGTTTAGATGTAAGAACAAATGATGCCATACTTTGCACATAGAAAGATATTAGTTAGAGACTTAATGCAGAAGTTGAACAAAATAACACTTAAAAAGTGTAAGTGGAATGCTACAACGAATTTACCAATACGACTTCACCGAAGCAAATGTATGTACATGTAGAGTTTTCCTTCTTATTAGTTATTGAGGCGTCTGCTGCTCAATCTGACAATTTCATTCTGTCCTCTTCTCATCTTTCTCCTCGCCATCGGTTTGTGATGAGTTGATTAATTTGTTTTCCTTTTTCCACTTCATCCGTCGGTTTTGGAACCAAATCTTGATCTGGCGTTCCGTTAGGCATAGAGCGTGCGCAATCTCAATACGGCGCCTGCGGGTAAGATACCTGTTAAAATGAAATTCTTTCTCGAGCTCCAGCGTTTGGTAACGGGTGTATGTCTGACGACCCCTACGACCAGGGTTACTGAAGGTCCCTGTCCATAAAATAGAAAGAGGAAGGGGGTTATAGTCGTACATTAACGCCAAAAGCGTGCAAATTGTAGTGATTATAATGACAAATGTGTACAACTAACACAGCTTGTGGACAGCAACACGAATTGCAAATGTTATGCCTCAAGGAATTTATTAAATGTTCGCGGTTCTATCCACTGTGTCATTTTGACCATATTCTCGAGTAATAACATCGCTAATCACTGAAATGCTCATCTTTTTAAAAATATATATATAACAAAGACATTGTTGTGCAACATAAACAGTTACCGTGTGTGAGGTTCTTGGCACTGCCTCTTTGTGGGTGCTCACAGATTCAAATCATTATCAGTATTTTGTATGAATCTAAATCTTTCCTTATTACTTTTTACATTAGACGTGCGCTAACAACTATGGTGACATAAGCATGATCTGTTTTTTTTCTCTCTCTCTCTCTTTAATTTCCTAACCCTTACAGTAGGGCAGAAAACCCATCAAATCATTTTGGGGAAAATGATAGACTGATAAAGCCACTCCCCTGTTGATTCTAACAACAAAATTAACATAAGGTTATGGACAAACTATAATATTGTGTAAAAGTTGTAATACATTTATTTTAATAAAATCCAACGTGTTCTCCAGACTGCAATGGTTTTGTCTTCTGTTCGATTATAGTGATACAATGTAAACACGAATATATGCTAGAGTGAAAAGTCCGTTCGTACACTGTATGCTTCCGGATTTGAACAATCGGGCAAGTAGCACATTTTAGCTAAGCAGCCTACAAAATAAGTGTTAAATGATGAAAAATCTAAAGAAACATGACAACATGGACGTACCACTGCACGAGTTCATTCTTTGCATCCATGGGTATACTGGCACTGCCGGCTTCTGTTCGTCGCACTCGTTGTAAATACTTTTTCCAGGCGAATCTGTGCAATCTGTTTTCCGGTGCTCCTGACTGTGGACAAGAGAATCGTCTATGCTAGGAAGTGCACAGGCGTTGTCTTTTTCCCTGCAGAAGCTTGCTGCCGCGTAATCGCAGGAACCGATGGTGGTCGCTCTGCCGTACGCACCGTTTGTCTGTTGGTAAAATGAAGCGTGGTATGCCTTCTCCGGGACACTGCTAGCTCCATAAGCAGCACCGGGATAGTGCCGTAAAGGGTCTGTGTATCCGGAGGAGTATAAGGGTATCTGTCCCAAAAATGACTCTTGTCCTCCGGGCAGAGTCACCGGGAAAGTGGAGTTTACAAAATAGGAACTCATTGGGAGGGCACGGTTCTTTTCCTTGGTTTATGATTTGTTGTGTTTTATAGTCCAAGCGGTTTAGCTATTAGTAGTTTATCGGAGATTGGGTTTTAGACGAGGGGGGGTTGCTGGGTGGCTATGTGCCAGTGCGGGACAGAGGAATACCATACCATCTGACCATCCACTGACCAATAGCAGGCGACCGTGCTGCAAATTAGAAGCTTTTTAAAGGGGGCAGAGGGACCGCATTTTTTATCCTTTCTCTGTTCTTTTTTCTTTCACTGACATTGCTCAAAACGAATAAGAGTTTTTAACGCTAATCTGAATACACTGACATTTTACGCACCTCTGTTTTGACCGAGGTGTAGCCTATGTACTGATCTACTCGCAGCAGATAAAAAGGTGCCAACAAATAAACACTAACAGTGGATTTACAATAAATGACGGGGTTTTATATTAAGTTCTAGTAAGTGGACCTCATTTTTAAAACTGAATTTTATATTGATTGGTATTAATATTCCCAGAGATATATTTAACTCAGCAATTTGACAGAAAAAATATGTAATAAAAATATAGGCCTAAGAATATGAATTATTTCGGATTTATTTGCAAATAATACAATTAACACAATAAGTTACATATAATGAGCAAGTATATAATAAATATGAATTACATTCTCGCAAACCGGATTTCCGGCTACAAGATTTATGCTTGCATGCATTTACTACAGGCCAGAAAACAGCGCAAATGTTTTGCGATCAGCAGTTGTGATATTTATGGCCTGTAGACTCCAGAAAATATGTCAGTATTATTCCGGCTGTTATTTCTGATGTTCACCACACTGCTTTTCACACAACTCGAGTGCGAGTGTGTTTGTCATTAACCAAGAGTACAGTTCTAGTGGCAGGAGTCCTGTCGTTATACAACCACTAAACCATTTGGGACACAAAAAAAGTGGATATTTTTAAAAGAGGCTGGGGGCTCTTCTCTGTGCGTTTTTCTTTTTCCTTTAGCTTGCTCAGGATGCTGCGCTTCCTTTTGACTTACTTGGTTTTCGGTGAGCGGAAAGCATATCCACTTGCATGACGTTTCAAGAAGAAAGAGTGTTTATTCAAGTCTGTTTTTAAATTTGTGGGTGATAGCTCTTAGTAGTAATTCTGTTCGAAATGTTTCACCAGCACAATAGTGCAAAAGGTTCCTACTCTATTTTAAAGTCAAATTTAAAGCAATTCTGATATTTTATGTTTTACCGACAGATATGTTATGCGGACTGGGTAGCAGAAGAATCTGCCAACAACTCACAAATACAGAAGATAATGTTGTGGAAGATCACTTCGGAGGAAGGAAATCACCTCAAATATATTACTTTGTCAAGTTTGCCGTAACCTCATATAAAGTTCCCTGAATTGTGGTGAGAGTGAGTATGCACGTGCCTGCGTACTAATTTCTGGGAAACTCTGTACTAAGTACATTTATAGTATTGTAGAAGTTATTTACTAGTCTTGTGATGAAAAATCTGAAAAAACTTTTAAACTTATAATGTGTGTGTGTGTGTGTGTGTGTGTGTGTGTGTGTGTGTGTGTGTGT